>JADBJO010018733.1:0-30000 GCA_016801955.1 Conus betulinus
CTGTTCTAAAGCAAGTGCCAGACGTCGGGCTGATTGCTTCGGATCGCCGACACTCGCGCTGACTACACGGGGACATACGCACAAGTTAGAGTGATCCAGCTAAACTCCCATGAATATGACAGATGCAAAAATGTAAAATTTAAAACGCCGATATACAACACCGAACGGGAGAGTACCGAACCAAACCTAATAGAGAATCCTCTCAGCTTTCTCGTAGATAGACCAAAGATTTCTTCCCTTAGGACCGCACGCCACTCAGTGCCAAACGCTCAACGCCGTCCGCGCCGCCAGTGACCGACGAGGAGGCGGCATGGTTCCTTCTAAATACTTTCCCTGGAGTTATTCTTTGATGTTCCTTGAGGGCATCAGGTTTTTTTTTTTTTTGACTGGTCTGCATTTACTTTTCGCCTTCCCTCCCCACCCCCCAGCGAACGAGGTGGGCCCCCACAACGACGCAGCACGAACCCTTCACCATTCACCCACCTTAACCCATTCGTGTGCACAAGAGCGAGACAAGAAGTGAGGATTGGACCGTGGAGGAAAAAAAAATACAAACAGAGAGCAAGACCACCAATAGAAGCCAGACGAAGACGGACAACAGAGATGAGAGATCAATAACCGGAACAAACAGACAGATAGATATATAGGATGGACGTGGATGAGAGTAGATAGATTGATACATACTACATACCAAATACATACATACATCAACATTACATACATGATACAAGACATACCAGAGGACCAGCGAAGACACGACATACACAGCAACAAAACATGAACATCCCATAACATCACATACATAAGAACAACATACAACGTACATAAGCAGAAAACAGAGAAACAGCAAGACAATACATACATACATACATGACATCATACATACATATAACATACCTACATACATGCATGCATCCTTGCCTTCTTGCATGCATGCGCGCGCACACACATCACACTACACACAGCAAAAACCCCACACACACACAACCACACACACATACTACATCCATACTAGCTACATTAGCCGACAGTACATACCTAGCATATACAGATAGCATGTGTAGCGAGCGGCAGAAGAGAGAGGTAGAGAGAAGGAGAAAAAAAACCAACGCACGTAGCGGGCGAGAGATAGCCCCAGACGACAGACAGAAGACAGACAGGAACAGAGATAGGAAACTACACCAAAAACAGAACGAGTCCGCTTGAATACGCTCAACAACCAATGGTGATGTTAGGACTGACTTTTGTTCGCCAGGAGGGAACTTTGCCAAGAAACCAAATAATGTTACCTAAAAAACCAGGAGGGCATTGTTTTCAGCCTATAGCCACCCTGAGAGGGATGGGATGGAGGAAGGCCGGGAAGACAGCAAGACGGGGAAGGCAAGAGAGGGAGAGAGGGGGGGGGGGGACCGGAGAAAAAAAGGTAGAGAGGTCGGGCGAAAGGCAGAATACAGGAACATACTGAAAACTAAGATCACACGCAAAAAACCGCTCGTCACAACTAACTTACGTAACTAGGCAGATTCACGCCGAAAGGTACGCACGCAATAAATAATCGAGCAACACTCGCCGCTCTTTGATTCCGGGTACACGAGACAAAATTCAGTCTACGACGTCGAGACTCCCTGTGATGGTGCCGCTACTTACTGAGCGTGATTCCGCTCACAAGTGTCCCCTCAGTCTTCCTGTTGTAAATATATATTTTCCTGTCATTTATTCTGGTTCAGTCCTTTTGATCGAGTTAAAAAAGCCTTGCTAAAATTGTTTGACATTTTATACATCAACAAGAATCAGGACCAAAGAAGACGTTATACCACTGTGGGAAGTTAAGATGTCCAGGCGCGCTGATAGGCGCGTGGCTTTGGGAGAGTCTCAAAGTGGCGCAACACGACGTAACCCCTGACCATATGCCAACAGTTGTCCTTGTTGGGGTGCAGTGTTAATATACCTTTTATTATATTAGCAAGGTTTACTAGTTTACCCTAAGCGACCGTTCAAAGTCCAGGAGGATTTATGTACGAAGAACCAGTAGGGGAAGAAGAAATTGAGGGCTAACTTTGATTGTCAATCACAGCTAATAAGAAGACTGATTAAACAGTAATGACCTGTGGCTAGATCAAACAGAAAAAAGTATTATTTTGCTAGACTGGAAAGGAAGCCTGTCCCCGTTCTTCGTACAGAATTGTAAATGTGTGTTTCACCTTTTCCGGAATTGTGTTTGGGACTTGTGCGTAGGTGTTTCCATTGGAAGACGAACCGATTGCAGAGATATTGTCTTAATTAAGCTCCTAACAGAACAATATGCGTGGATTTGTTTGAGGACTGAGAGATTGCAACAATTTTTGTCGGCTTCACCTTAGATATTGTTTAGACCAAATGTTTCCTGCTAAACGTAAGTGTGGCGGGAGAACAGATATGGTTTTTTTTTGTGTTGTTGTTTTGGCATGGTTGTGTTTTTCCTTTTTCAGAGAGTGTAGAACAGGTTGTGAAAAGGTATTTAATAGATAAATTACTTTCTGTCGATTTTTACCCCACTCTTCTTTGCAACGGGTCTTAAGCTTGAATGAATAAATTGGTATAGGTATAACCCCTCCGACCCACGCGAGTACTCGATCTCTCACCTGTTATTATCCTGAGTCCTGACACTCACCCTGTTCCACTAAGTTTTGAATTACATCACCAAGGATAGGTAACTCCGGGGTCATAAGCGAGGCATTATGTTCCTGGGGCTTCCTTCCTAGAGGTTACCCCGCTGAAGCAGGATGCACTCAAGTACAGATTAAGACGTACATGGGGTATATCCCTCGAACGAACTGGAGAAAAACGAGAAGGTTTTGATATTGGCGGGAGTATTGTTTTATTATGATGCATTGGAATTTTTGATTGTGTCTATCTTTATTCGTAATGGGAAAGAAGTTTTTTTTTCTGAACGGACTGCCTCTCATACTTCGTTTGGTTGGGGGGGGAGGGTTGTGTGTCTGAGATTATTTTTAGCATTCTACGGAGGGGATATTTATTTGTGGTTGTTGTTGACGGGTGTTGAGTATGTATTATTTTTGTATATTATCACCTTATGTTTCTTTGACACGGCTGAACATCCCAAAGGGTGTTGCTTAGGTCTGTCTTGCTGTTCGATGACGTTTTCCATTCCCTGGTGGATTTACACTATAAACCTTTCCCTTCTGTGTCATTTTTTTTTTCTAACAAGGTTGAACCTCTAAAATGTATTTGAAGATTCATATAATCCAGCATCGTCTCACAGTAATAAAATTTGATCAGCAAATACCTGTTTCATGAAAATTGAATGTGCACATCTTTTCGAGAAGATTTCTGCGCCAGAAAATGGCCCCCTTTTATACTCATCGCTTCAGAGTGTCTCTGCAGAGTACTCATTACATCTATAATAACTCACTTCGGTACTTTTATGTTTTTTTCTTAATAAAACTGACAAGCCTGTGCTTCCCATTATAGGTTTTTTTTTTTTTTTTTTTTTTTTTTTTGTTTTTTTTTTTTTTTTTTTTTTTTTTTTTGTTTATTGGTATTTTTTTGTTTTTATTTTTTTTTTTTTTATGTTATATTTTTTTGTTCCACGAAGCTTTCCATCTAGACCGAAATTACAGGAAAAAAAGCGTCCTTGCCAAAGATGGTCCATAGCTTCAGTTCCGGGATGTTAGGGGGGGGGGTGGTGTCGCATCGCCGCGGAGGTATGTCCGACTGAAAGAGACCGATGGGTGGTCTGGGGTGAAGGGGGGGAACGGGGAGGGGGGAAGGAGAGGGCGTTTTGTAGGACGCAGGGCAAGCTGGTTCTTTGTGGTGCATCCTCACGAGAATTAAAGATGTTAGGAAAAGCAGGAAAAATTTCGGGATGAACATTGAATCTGTCACCTAGGATCATCCCTCACATTGGTCGAATGTAATACGTGAAACCAAGACCAGACCCGACAACCCCGACCGGCCACCCGATAGGAGAGGAGAGAAGAGAGCATGAGGAGAGAGAGTAAAGAGAGAGATGAATATGACAGACAGACAGACAGACAGAACAACAACACAGACAGACAACGACAGAGCGTGTTGTGTGAGGTGATGTGTGTGGTGTGTTGTGTGTTTGTGTTCGGGTGCCTTTGCGTGACGTAGCGGTGCACGTGCGTGTCGTGCTTGCGTAGGCGTGCTATGCGGGTGCGTGCACGTTCTGGCAGTGTGGTTTTTGGTGTGGTGTTTGTGTGCTGTTGTGTTATGTGTGTGTGTGTGTGTTAGTGTTTGCGCGTGTTTTTCGTGTTTGTTGTATTGTCGGAGTCATTGTGGGGCATTCATGCTGTGTTGAATTTATGTGTGGTTCTGTGGTGTCGTATAGTGTTGTGGGTTGTGCTTGTGTGGTAGCATTTCGCTATCACTCCAAGCCAGAACCAATAAGAAGGGCATGAGATTAAATTGGTCTTTTGATAGGAAAAATATGTGAAACAATTCAACAACAATACAAGACCATTCTTTGGTTAATCCCAGTACAAGAGAAAGAACAGACAATATGGGTCAAAATGGGTGTTTCGTGATTCTTTCTGTGGATATCACCCGGTCATGGGCTGGTACATAGTCTTTCTACTGACGTCTAGTCATGTCTGTCCTGTGTTTTCCGTAGACACAGAAATAACTACGTGCCTGATGTGCTACAGTTCAGTTGCAAAATACATCATTCTCATGAGAAAGGTAACAGCTTAATGGCAACCGGTAATCCATTGTCACTTATGCAAGAAAGATTGCTAACAGGCACACGAAGAAGGGAAAGGGAAAAACCTACCAGGGATAGTGAACCATTCCATAAGTGTGCATGGGAAGTCGGGGGGGAGAGAAAAATAAGGCTAGATATGGGTGAGAGACGAGAGGGGGAGAGTAAAGTTTATGGTCGATGATGGGGTTAAACGCGACATATGATGCAAAGTATTGAATCGAGGGACAAACTTAAGCACGAGCGCGTAACAGAGCGCCGAAGAAGGACGCGTGCATTACGGGGAAAGGAAGAGAAAGGAAAAAGAAAATAGGGACGAGCGAAAAAAAAAAAGAAAAGAGCAAAGAGATAAAGGGGAGAGGGGAGAAAAGAAAGAGAACAAGCTGCACGTAGGAGAAAAAAAAGGGGAAGAAATACGAGGGGAGGGGAACTCAGACGGAAAATGAAAGGTAAGACAAAAACACGAGGGAAGCAGTGGGGAGGGGGGAGAGAAAAAAGGAGAAGGAAAAAAAAAAAGGAAGAGCGAATGAAACGAGGGCAGAGCGGGCCCGGTCTCTGTCAATCAAAAAGAAAAACTAAAACTCTAACACCTCAATGGGAGGGGCGCGCTCAATGCGCTACATGGAAAAATCGTATACAAAGGGCTCAAATCGGAGAAGAAATACACAGTTCAGTAAGAAGAAAAAACCAAAAGAAAAGACTCAGTCCCGATCCCCGTAGAACAGAGGAAGTCACAAAAAGCCAGAACGCGAAGACAAAAAAAAAATCGACCTCGGGCGAAAGGAGAGGCTTAACTAGACACCAAAAACGGGCACCCACGACACACACATCCCCACACCACACACAACCCACTACCACTCAACATATACCCCACTACACATCTCACCCCCCACAACACCCTCCCCGCCACCCTACACCACACACAACACACCACTAACACGACACACACCGTCTACACTAAAAAGGAGAGAAAGGGAAAGGGTCCTATCAGACACCAGTGGGAAGGCACTGCACAAAACAAATTTAAAGGGGTCAAATGCAAATCGTACTGTGACACAGAAATGTTCCGAAACCGGACAAGGCGAAACTTAGAACAAAAAAAACAGGGCGTCGGAAGCCAGTATACACGGGCATCGATCACGGAAAATACCAAGTTGGCGTAGAGTATCGATTGTTTTGACATCTTCTGTACATGTTCAATTTGGGAATTTAGGATAATGGACATGAGAATGGAAACCGGTGGGCTGGGCGGAAAAAGAAGATGGCGAGGGCGGACGGTGAGGAACAAATGAGGAGGCGTTGGATCGTGGCGAGAGAGGAGGGAGAGGGAGAAACGACTCAGATAGAAGGTGTGACATGGGTAACCTATTGAAGTACCACTGTTCAAGGAGGAGAGGGGAGGGGAAGACGGGGGTGAGACCAAGGCTCAGATAACGGTGTGAGGGTCACATGGGAAACATAATATGAGCTGCAGGGTACATGGGGATTTGCGTATTTACATAACAAACGCAGATAAAAAACGAGGGGAGAATAATGACAGCCGAAAAGCACAGACAAGATGAATAATAACCGCCCCAACTGAGCAATCGGAAGAATAGAGAAAAGAGAAGTGCCCAAGCAAACGAAAACTCAACTGTGCATCACAGACTGATTCTAGCAGAAAGACGAGAGGAAAAAAAAACGAAATTTTGTGTCTCTATCGTGGTGGTGGACAGAGGAGGGAGATGCCGGCATTGGGGTTCTGTGACTGTCAGAAAGACGAGGAGGAACTCACACCAGTAGCAAGTGAACTGGTACTGCGTGGGAGCTGCGCGTACACTCGGATCTGCAGGAACTGTAATCTATAAATATTCCAGACAGATGTAGCATGCGAAATTACACGCCCCCGGGAAAAGACAAAACATAAAATAGTAAAAAACTAGCCGCCGACCAGCCCCCATGCTGTGCGATATATGCCGAGACCAACGGAAGGAATCGCAAAGTGGAGAAAAAGATAGGGGGAGGGGGATGACAAATAAAACCAAAGAAATCACCAGGAAAGACATTCAACACGTACCATCCTAGTTGTCCGAATTAGTACTGCTCAACGGTGGCAACCTGATTCTTTACACACCACAGACTGTCTGGTATGGGGGGTCATGTCTGAAGTGCAAGGGTGAGTGACTGTGACGGATGAATGAAGGCATATTAGCGAAGACGGAGATGGAAGTAAACAATGTGGGTAGCGGCAGAAAGCAAGACACCTGCAGGACGAGTAATCCCGATGTGGAGATCATTCGCTGGGGATAACAAATAGCAAAAAAAAATAGCTAAGGTGGGGCGCGGTTGGAGGTCTAGAATGAATCCGTGAAATTAGGATGGGGGCATGCGTCGGTCATGATTCCTGCGGGTATCAGCGGGTGAGCAGGGCACTAGAGGAGGGTTCGGGAATGATAAAAAAAAGGGATGCTGAAAAAGAATATAATAGTGAATGAAGAGCAAAAACATGGCGTATGACACCGGAAGAAGAAAGTAGGGTAGGGACGGCATGGGGGCGGGGATTCGAAATTAAATACGGGGAGACAGAGAAAAATTGTGGGTGGAGACCAGGGGCAAAAGGCGTTGTAAGCGATACCCGTGAAAGGAAAAACGTAAAGAAAGGAAATGGGAAGAATATAAAGAAAGGAGATAAAAAGGCGAAATGCAGGCGGAAAGAGAGGTTCTGGAAAAAAGTGTGTACCAAAAAATAAGTCGAAGTTGCAGTATGGGGGGGGGTAAGGACATCAATACCAGACACAAAAGAACAGTGGTGATTAAGTGTTTTGTGACGATTATGCTTTCTTTATACTATAAAGGCGGATAGAGGTGTCTGTAACGAAGTTTAGATCAGGCATACATCCTTATCTTTGATAATGGTGTAAGGCTGATAACGGGCACCCAAGCCGGGTGGTAGGCAAATAATAAACGGCATAAGTAAGTAGTAATATAAAAAATACAAAGGGGGGGAGGGTAGAATCGGGTAATAGCATACTAGGGGTGCACCACCTCGTGGGGAAAAGAATAAGCAGGAGGGAGATAGGTGGGCAGCGGAGGCAAAGAAGGTGTGAGACTACTGGGGGGGACCCTGAAGAGGAAGAGGGGGGGAAAAGGAGGTTGAAAGGTTTACACGGACGGAACACAACAAGGAATAATGAAGGAACATCGCCCTTGTGGTAGGGCGGGCAGGATGGAAATCTAGTCAGAGACAGTAAAGGTATCTAGACGGAAACCAAGGACGGGTGGTACATGTGGAAATGTAAAGTGTCTATCAGGGTAGGGCTGGCACAAACAAACACGCCAAGAGGAGGTTGTTTGTAGTAGGAAAGTCAGCGTGGTCGTAATGTTAGCATTTTACTGATTACCAACAAAGGTTACACTGTGTGTTGTACTGTGTCAACCTTCCAGCACAACCCAAGCGGTGACTCTTAGAGCCAAACAAAAGGGAAAGTGTGGCCAAGAGCCAATTACAAGGTTGCGGGGAACTGGCGACTACAAACAAGAGGAACAAAAGCAAATATGTTACTGATAGGGAACAGAGTGATAGTGCAAAGTGATGGGGGGGTGGGGGGGGGGCGGGTAAACATAAATAAAAGGCAGATACTAGAGAGGGGAGGGAACAAAACAAAAATAACAGTACCGACTGCACACTGGGAAGGCAGTGAAGGGGTACATTTTTCTTCTCAGGGGGTTCCTGGATTCGATAAATCCACAAACCGGATAAGCTGATACTCTACCATGTTATAGTCTCTCTAATCGCCACCGGGCACACAAAACATATAACATAGGAGCAACATCATGCTCGGGTGGCATTAGTCTGATCCAGCCACAGACGTGTGGTTACTAAGTAAGGTAAAAAAAAAAGACACGGCGTCGGGATCATTAGTGGACGGGGGGATTAGAAGGTACAAATGCACCAAAGGGAAGCATATGTGTGTGGGGGTTGCACAGGATTTCTACAACATAGGTTTTGGCAGGGAGAAGCACAGAAGATAAGAGACCAGTGTTTTGGGACACTATTGCTAGAGAAAACTAATAGATCTTGCAAAGCACAGCAAGGAGGGACTTACAGGCATGGATATGTAAGCTAATCTTCTAACAGAGAGAGCAGGACAAAGATCAGTAATAGGGTCATTAGCAGGAAAGAAAGAGGGCATGAGTAGAGGGTTAAAGTACATTCTACAGGAGATGTATTAGAGAACGGCGAAATGACCATGGTTGGGAAATACATATAACATGGGGTGCAATCCTTACTAGCCAAGCAAGAGAAACATACATAAAGGATGAATTGGTAGCGAGAAGGTCTAAAATGGCAGTTAATATGATCTTCACTTCTCGTCGCTTCAGGGTATTGACAGGCACATCATACAAGACTTGTAAACGTATACGTAGGATAGGGGACTTGATAGTGGCGCTAAGATTCAGAGGGAGCACAAGAGGGGATTTATATTGGGCGGTGGGTCAATAGACAAGGGTGTAAAGAGATCTTCTAAAGAAAACAAAAAGAAACCAAAGGTGGCTAAAAGATTTTAGTGTATTTCAAGCACAAAGGGCAAGTGGTTCTAAGCAGTAGTAAAGGACTATTAACTAAGGCGACGATAGGTTTTGGGGCATGTCATGGTAAGTCTTTCAGACGGGCAAGAGGTACTGTGTGTTCAATTAAGTAACATGTGGTAAAAAGGGGGAGTCATTCTAACCACGGGGAGACAGGCTACAAGTGATACGGTCCTTTGATGTAAGTATGCATCTAACACAAAGACAATGTTTGTGCGTAACAGCGGTATGGGGCTGGGCGGGGGGGGGGTGGGTTCATGTTAACCAGGCGGGGAGCAGGACAAACAAAACAGTGTTTTTAGGAAGCGTGGGTAGCGAGGGCCTTCGGTTAGCTAAAGAACGACAATAACAAACAATCAGAGCTAAAAAAGTGGACAACCGGAAAGTCACTCTCGTAAACTTAATGTGTATAGTCAAACACGTTCAACTAAGAGGCATCGCGGTTATACACATGTGCTTTAAAGTCCACTTGACAAAGACACGCAAAAGGGAAGCGAGATGTTTTTACTGTGAACATACAAGACACTTAATTCTTGTACACACCAACGACCCTGACTGAAATGGTATCGCTTAGAGTAGTATGTAGCGGGTCCCTACCACGCGATGAAGATTTTAGACAGTGTGTTGACGCCAGCTGCCTGATGTTGGAAAGTAAATAAACAGCACGTATCTTGTGCGTCTGCGTTGGGGAGGCTGATAGCAGCCGGAATACATCATCTGATCTATCTTTAATACACCCGAGAGAGTTAATTGATGAGCAGTGTAATATTCTGATTACACCTGCAAAGAAAAGCCAGTGTGGTCATGATATATGGTAAGCTTACTTGAACGCAAACCCAAGTGGACAGTGGTTTTTTTCATTTGTGCTTTTGTGCTTAATATAAAACAGTGATACGTGAGGATTGCTGGATACATAGTAGTCAGAGATAAAACACCATAAGCCTACAGTTAAGAGAAAGTAGTAGTTGGGCACGAAGGCGCCTTACGGACACAAGGAGACAATTCTTAGAAAACATTCATTAAGGTGTATGTGAGGTATAATGTTTTAGTTAAAAGGGCACACACCAAAGCCCTTGGTTTATTCTATTTGTGGTAGAGGGACTGCGGGCTTTGAAAAAATAGGGTTTTCGTTGGGTTTTGGTGTTCATATTATCCGGGGAGGAGCTTTGGTTTGGGGTGGTGATACCCAGTGAGAGTGCGTGTCCAAAAACACTAGTGCTCGTGAGGACGGCAGGGCTGTCCGGAGAAAAGAATCAAATGGTGGTACCAAATCCTTCAGAAACCGGAATTAAACCAACAAAACCGCGGAGAACAATCGAAAAGCGAAGAGGAAGACACCACAAAGTGAGCGCGGCGTGAGACGTTGAGTCGTGTGTGAAGTCGCCAATGTCTTCCACAGGGAAGCGGCCATCAACAGGGTCGGGTGTGGGATCCTGGCACTTTCAGTAAGTGTCATGTTTCCTTCTGTTGTTGGCAGACAAATTGAGAAGGTGCAGGCCAGGGGCTGTCATCACAACGAAAACGCGGCCGTTTGGGGTATAGGCGAAAGCATACATTCCCTAGGGCAAAGACTGTATGTTGGTCAATTACCGCTACAAAATCTTTGTACAGCAGACGAACAAAAACGGCCGAGAATGATTTTGGGGGACATAGACTCCACATTCAACAAATACCAAGAAAACCCGGCACACTGTTGTGATATTGGAAAAGAGGAGAGCTTGAGGGGAAAACACGGTACAGCTTGACATTACGAGTATAATCACAGACTAGGAAAACCCGTGACTCGTAGTACGGTGTAAACTGGGGTCACTCACAAAGAGATTCCTCAGTCAGAAACCGCACTTGCAGACTATCGCAGAAACGGGAGAAGAAAGGCATCAAGAACTCCTCCCGCTCTGTGCTTCTGACGGCGTCCTGATTCTTGACTCTAAGTTTAACGTAGCATTTCCTCCCAAATGTTTCGTGAGGGCAGCAATGAGCTCTTCTGTGGTGGTGAGGGGAGGGTAAGGGTGGTGTGAGGGTGTACTGTTGTTGATCGATAAAATGTTGTTGTAAAAAAAAAGTGGTCCAAGGTTGAATATAAAACAAAAAAAACGGGGGTGCAGCTCGAGGGGGGAAATCGCAAGGCAATCAACCGCTAAGGAGGAAAGGGGGGGGGGGGTGCTGAAGAAAATACCTCTGCTTTCGGGACTACACATCGGGAAATAAAAAATCTCTTCTGCTCGGAATTCTCTTCCATGGCAAAGACTATTATGTTCGTCTGATTTCATCATGTTTCATTATCTGGCCGAAACATGTGAATATCCACCCCACACGCACCCCAAACAACTAAAAAAAATAGCCAACACCCAGCCACCCCTCCGCAAAACAAAAAAAACCTCTAAAACAGAGGAAGGGGTCATGTGGAACTATGTGAAAAAAAAAAATATTTCTTTAAATACATACTATACAAATACAACTAAATTCAAAATAACTCATCCTAGAGGATGCCAAAGATAAAATGCAAAATAGGTAACAAACATCGAGCTGGCGAAGACAAGGAGCAGTGGTTAGACAGACAAAAACACTAAAGCTTATGGGCTATAATCTTCAGGAAAGTTGTAATACAAACACCAACACGACAACAGCCCCAAAAACAAAAAACCAATCCTCACGACAAAACAAGAGTACAAGACATCCGGAAAAATGCCTAATCAACGACAAAAATCCTTCCTTTATCTCACCATAATCCTTGATTATGTGTTGTTGTTACCAAGATCTTCTTCTTCCCCGATACCTCCCCCCGCCTTAAACGCAAAAAAAAAAAACACCCCAAAAACACCCTCCCCACCCCCCCCCGCCCCCCCCGCACACCCCCCCCACCACATAAATGACATTCCCTACCGACGGAGGTGCTCTCTCTCTCAAAACTCTTCCTACACCTCATCCCAAAAAAAAAAAAAAACAAAAAAAAGAACAAAAAGGAGAAGAGGGGAGAAGGGGAGGGAAACGACAGGAGAGGAAAGAGAGAAGAACGCGAAATCGACAAAACATCCACCCTTCGGAGCTCGGCAAAAGAAAATCAAAACCTAAAAAAAAAAAACAAAAAAACAAAGAAAACAAGTACAAATCAAAAAAAAACTCCTCTCACTCTCTCTCCTCCTGCTTTCGTAAAATATAATCAACAATAGTATATATAATAGTATATAAGAAATATACTAATATAGTATAATGATCCACAAAATAGTGACATACAAAAATATAAACAGAAACCAGGGGGTAACAAAAGACAAAATACATGGGGATATCTGAAGGAACTATAAAAATTGTATAGTCATAAACATAGTATGCGCATAGGAAAACTGTGTGGTGCTAAAGCAAGAGCGAAAGGTTTACTAAACGAAATATGAATCAACGAACAAGAAAGACGTCTGCGCGCCGCGCATGGGTGATGTTATGACATTGTGTACTAGAAGCGGAATATACATGATGTACTCGTTTAACAAAAAGATTTCAAAAAAAAGATGCATAGTGATCACCTATTGAGTGAAGAATCTACAGTCTTCTGTCTGTCTGTCTGTGAATCAAAAAACAACAATTGAAAAAACTAAATCTTCCTGGTTGAATGTCATACGTGTGTCATGTGGACTTACGAAAAATACCAAATACCAACCAACAAAGCCAAATCGTATCTGTATACCACAAAAAATGCGCAAAAAAAAAAGCAAATCAAAAACAATCAAAATAAAAGACGAAAGAGCGCGTGAACCCCGAAGTGAACACCCGATCAACGTGGAAAGACCAGCAGAGCGACAAATGCGTGTCATTAACCAAAACAGTGGGGCATGTGTTTTCGATGAATGATCTGGAGTCCGGGGAGACGGTCGCCCGAGAACGCCCAAACATGGCTTTGATCTTGCCAGAGTAGCCGTCATGGGGGTCGCTACCAGGAAAAAAAAAAAAAAAAAACACCACCGCCGGTATCCCGATCGTCTAGATAAGCGCTCAAGACCTTTCATCAAGGGGGAACATAAGAAAGAAATAAGAAAGAAAAGATAAGTGTGGGTGAGAGCAAGAATAGCGGATGAGTAGAGGTAGTCTCCAAGGAAAGGTCTGTCTACGCCCGGGGGCAAGACGATGGAAAATAGGGGTAGCGGGGGGGGTGGGTTCACTGAATAGGTGTAGCGGACTGGGGTAAAAAAAGCGAGACGAGGAAAAGGGAAAAGGGGAAACGCGACGAACAGGGGGTGGGGTGGGTGACAAAATAAGGGAAATTAGCGGAGGAAGTACAAAACAAACCACCACCATCCATGGTGAACCAAAAGAAGAAGATGGCGAACCACGGGAAAAGCAGAAAAGGCAGGGGTGTGAAGAGTGGAGAGCGTGCTGGTTGACACGGTAGGAAGAACGGATTAGGTGATCGAGGTGTTGACAAGAAAGCATTTGTTTTAGAGAACCACGATATGATGTGGCTGACAGGAAAGAATGCCTGGGTCCTTTAGACGAATGTGTGTTGAGAGAAGATGCAAATACGTTCATAAGGACCAGAATGAATCGATGGGGGGGGGGGGACTGGAAAGAATGCACTCGTGTTAGAGGAAGACTCTAATGGGAAGTTGTTTGACACACTGCAAAAAAAGGACAGGACGCATTAAGAATGAGAATAAATAAAAAGCAGAATTGATCCTTACTACAAGATTGGATTGGGATGTCTCTGAAAGTAAACGGAAATGCTTTGGAAAGAATGTACTTTTTTTTTGTAGACAACACATCTTAAAATGTATTGACTTCCTATCGAGAGTAGTACTGTGTTTTGAACGAATAACATATGTCTTCAACAGAAATGAAGCAAATCATGTCGATTGACAAAAGGACAATTGTAATGAGGCGATGATAAAGGGATTTACTTTATCAGACAGACTGGCTGGAGTGTTTTCAAAAGAATGATATCGTGTTTCGAAAGAATGTATTATTTTTTGACCACAACGCCTAAAAAAGAAACCCTATATACATGGATAAATTTATCAGGATGGATATGTGTTTTGAAAAGAATGCATGACTTCATTCAGACTGTAAGTTAGTATGACCACAATATATATGATACAGAGAGGATGAACTTGTAGTCAGCATTGGAGATTCTGCCTTTGAACAGAATCTATAAGCTGGTTTGGTTATATTTCGTTCCTTGTTAAGTATTTTTACTTTTTATTTGACGCGAGATCGTAAAGCCGAAAATTTCGTTTGCGACAGAAAGGAAATGTCTTCAAAGACGGACTAAAGCCTTTTGACAAGAATATGTTTGCGGTTCTAGATCTGAATTTCTTGTTCATTCACCAACATTCTTCAATCATCAGCTTGTCGTGTGCGAACAAAAACATAATTGCTCTTTTGGCGACAGTATATACGACTCTCAGACCCTTGCAGTCGCTGAGCACAAATCTGAAAGATGATCGATAGGGCGAACAAGAGGGCACTTTGGTCCTCAAAACAAGAGAATCGAAGACAAAGTGCGAGAGACAATCCCCACAACCATTGAGCACAGAAGTCCGTAGCCTGTTCGCACGGACTGTCTTGTCACTAAATTTTCAACCTTGTAAATAACAACAAACCTTAATAAATTTACAAAAGACGGTTGGAAAGTAGTTACAGACTCAGAAATCAAAGGGGAAACCTTGACTACTAATCTTTTCGACAGGTCGTAATGTCATGAGACATCTCAGGAGCTCAAAAATATAGTTGACGGAAGAAGTTTAGTGGGCAGCGGAGGAGCCTGTTGGACGACTGTTGGTGTGTGGTGACCATTGTGCAGGGGATGCTCGATTGTAGAGAGGTGGTAGGTGTCGGGTGTTTAAAAAAAAACAACCGGTGAAGTTCCAAACCGTGAAGCGTGCTGTTCAGGGCGGGGGGCGGGTCTGGTCTTGATTTCGATTGGCTTTTGACTTCAACCCCCCAGTCTAGCGGAGTCCAGATCCGATGACAGAAAACTGTTTCAACCCCACACACAGCGTCCCACCAGCCTCGCTGCCACAACAGCAACATGTGAATGCAGGGGCAGAAGACAGGGCGACCCTGTCGAAACATATTCTGCAAGTCGTTTATTTGACGTCATGAAAGGTGACTGTACACTTGTAGTTTTCTAATGGATGCCGATCCAAATCGACCGAAACCTATATTCGTTTATTTGTGGGTACAAAGAGATCCACACAACAAAAAACAGTTCGCAGAATGATAAGGCACTCTACTAATCTCCAGGAAACCGCTTGATGCACACGACTCCGGAGATAAAGACGTGCAACGATGTAAGACTACGGAGGGAAGTCTACGCCGAAGTGATAGATGCTGGATGAAAGACATAACATGCGTCCACACACAGGCCATCTAAGACCAAGAGGGAAGACGTGCGGACGCTTAACATCGTGCCGAAACCGAGAGATGCTGATTGACCGACGAGATCCCGTAGAGCGCCTCACACCGGAGCAACGACGGCTGCGTACACACCGGACCGAGAGAGGCAGCGGCAGCGGCAGAAACCAGGCAATCGTCAAGCACCTGCACCGAGCTGGCTAGCGGCACCGGCTGGGCATCCGGCAGGGCTGGACACCCGAGAGCAACTGTCCCTGTGCAAACGGTGCCCGTGAAACTCCTAGGGGCGGGAAGAAGACACACTGCGGATCAATACAAGAACTGGATTCTGCCTGGCTATCGAGGCCTGAGCAAGCCACATCTGATCCAATACACACTCAGGAAACAGGAAAAACCAGATACAAGACAGTAGAATAAACTGGAAAGACGGCAGGAAAGTAAAAAAAAAACGGGTAGAGGGGGAAAGCAAAACGGGCGTACAACCACGAGGGAAAGCCGAGGAACAAACACAACATGAATCTAATCAGGGCAGATAGTACAGGGGGGTGAAAAGTAGTAGCCAGGAGTTGGGGAATTAGTATAGTAGTTGTAGTAATAGCGAAGATAAGTGACCAAGACAAGAGCGGATCGGAAAGGAAAAGCAGGCTAAGCAGTGCAAGACGGACTTCATGGGAAAAGTAAGTAAGATGGAACACGAAGTGAATGAAGAGTTGGTTGACTACTGGTGCTGGGGCGCAGATAGCGTGTGGTGATAATACATGGAAGTTGCTAGGAAGAGAAGGGGAACAAGGTAAATAAAGGGTGGTAGAGAAATGAAGGTGTGAAATTGGGGGAGTTGGAAGGGAAGTAAGAAGTGTTGTGTGAATGAGTGAGAAAAAAAGGATGGTATGGAGGAGGTAAATATAAAGAAATGTGGCAGAGAACGGAGAAATCAAAAGGCAGCGGTAGCAGGAGCAAGCAGTAACTCGAAGTGTGTGGACGTAGTGGGAGATGAGAGAGGGTGCCACGTAGTACTGGACGGGTGTGTAGTCGAAGGTAGGAAGTCCCACAGGGCAGGGTGAATAGGGGAGTGGTGGGTGGACTGAGTGGAAAACATGTCTCAATAGCAAATAAGTATCTACATAGCAGCAGTAATAGTAGAAAATATGTCCAGTAGTAGAACTAGTATGCGTATAGTAGTAGTAATAGTCCCGTAGATTGTAGTACTTGCTGTTGTTGGTTGTTCTTAGTGTTTTTGTAAAAGCAAGTAGCATCAACAAGTCAGTAGCAGTAACACAGCAGCGTGTTCGGCTCGCGCGTCACTGTAAGCCAAATGCAGTACACCAGACAACAAATAGACCAGTGTGGTAGTCGTATAGTTTGTGGTGATTGTAAGAATTATGGTAAAGTTGATAGTATGAGTGACTGAGAGGAAGAGGAAATGAACGAGGACGGGAAAGAAAATAGTAAAGAGGAGTCACACTGAGTAGAACAAGATAGAAACGTAGCAGGAGCAGAGGCCACCAAGCAACAGTAGTAATAGTAGTATAGGCAGTTTAGTGGTCCAGGGCAGCAGTAAGCGGGAAGCAGGTGAGAAGAAGCGTCGGCTTAAGAGCTCGCAAAAACAACACCATCATCAGGATCGTATAATAGCAGTAGTTATGCCTCCCTATACCAGTAGTACCGAGTAGTAGCACCAGCACGTAGGATCGTACTGAAAAGTAGAATCTTAGAAACGAAGAGACAATTTCAGTCTAAAAAAAAAAGGCGATGCAGAGAACATCCGCAGACAAAGAGCCGTCGCAGCAGCTGCGATACTTGTAGGTACGAACAACATCAAGCACGAGAGGCCAGCATGAAAAACTCCCAACAAATACCCGACAGAACAGACCATCACACCAAACCACACGACCTCCACACACAACACCAAACGACGATGCAACACCTCAAATGAATAGCAATACACGTAAACTAAAATAATGAATAACAAATCCATAAGTACACATGAAACACAATACTAATAATCAAAGATGAGACAAAGGGGAAGGTAGTGAGAAGATCACAGATAGTTCACAATAAAAAAATAAAAATAAAAAGAAACATAATTGTGGGTGGAGGGGTGACAACTCAAAGTGGCAGGCGGAGTACCGAAGAGGTCGGTGCAGAAAAAATCGAAGACAAATCACAGTATAATCAGAGAGGAGGAATCGCACAGCTCAAGTACCGAGAATGCAAGAATGGGGCCCTCGAATCCGAAGCGACAACAAGAGAAGCACACACTAAAGCAGCAATGTCAGAGAGGGCAAAGGTCTGAGATTAATAGGGGGGTCACGACAAATATCATGGGAAAAATGGATTGCAGTGGATGCGTGGCACAATAAGGTGGTTGAAAACAAGATGTGATGCAGTGTGTGGGGAGGGGGGCGGAATGGGGGTGGAAAAAGCAAGTTTATGGGTAAGTAAGAAAGGTGTGATAACCGAGCTTTGGAATAAACACAAAAAAGGAAACAGGCGAAAGGAAGTAAGCATAGGAATTTTCTTTTCTGTTCTACCGGGTGATGGTGGTAATAAAACGTATAAGGGGTGTGGGAAGAAAATTACGAATTGAGACAATAATTCAAAAATATACGGGTCCAAGTTGTAGGCACAGATAAAAAATACTACATTGTCGGCGTGGATCGATCAATAGTTATAATCTGGGGAGACACAAGACACACCATCTGAACTAAGAGAGCGAATAAATGTTGGGGACCGATCGGCAGGTGTCGAATTAGACAAGTGTAGCTTCACTATCAGCCCTCCATATGATATGAGAAGTTATCAAACAGGGACACAGTGAATAAGGTGGCGTAAATACCATGGGGGATGATGTGAAGACACGAACAGGGGGAAGGTGAGGCGGGCTAAGGGGGAGAACGTGATGAGTAACCAAGCGGATTAGAAAGAGAACACAAAACAGAAAGAAACACACAGGAATAGAAACAAGAAAAAAAAAGAGAAAGAGGAAAAAGGATGAAGGGAGAACACGGGAAATAAAAGGAACAAAAAAAGAGAATTCCGCCTGGTCCAAGGGGACGCCGTGTGTGAGGGTGTGCCTACTCAGGAGTCGAACTGACTGGGGGTTCAGTAATCATAGAATCGTGTGTTCTTGGGTCAGAAATTGCAAAAATCAACAAAAGCACAAATGACGTTAGTCATATCACAAGCCGTAAGAACAGCAAACATGAAAAAAAAACACTAAACATAGAAAAAGGTCATCAACACAGCAGTGAGCCAAGCAGAGGAGGGGAATCTGCGCGACCACAAGAATGGTGAAAATGCGAAAATACGCCAATCTACAACAAAGAAGGAACCATAAAAAAAGAGTTCATGCGGAGCGTCGAACAATCGAACTTCAATGTAAATATGTGTGTACCCCGAGAGATCAAAGTCATGTACGAATGTTACGGAAGAGAACACATGGGTAACGTGGTAAGTGATATAACAGCAAACGAGGAGGGGAGAAGGAAGGGAACAAGTGGGAGGGTACTCCAATGGAAGTCAAACGGATCAGTGAGACTAGAAAAAGGACAGAACTGGGACGGCTATTCACACACAAGCATGGAGAGACATGCGAGTTTACATCAGGGGATATCGACTGTGCAGACAAATGGTATTCACAAGAACAGAGAACATGTTCTGTGATGACACAGGGGAAAAGGTTCGAAGAACGGACGTGGTAGGATGGGAGGAGACGAACGACCTGGGTGTGTGCATTTCACGATGTTGATCAGATCAGAACTGTGACGTGTCTGAACGCAACGAAAGACGGTCTTTACAATAATAGAACCATGTGAACCAATGTTCGACCCTTAGGAGGGAGACTGTAGAAGAAATCACGCGGCGGACAGAAGGGAGAGGAGGGTAGTGGGAGTACTGAAGGATGACATGATAAAAGATCAGGGAAGAAAATGCAGAACGGAACATAAAGGTGGAATGTCAGATAGGGGGAAGGGGGAAGGAGGAAAGAAGGAATCAGGGAAAAAAAAAAAAGGGGAGATCCGGGGAGTGGGGAAAATGGTAGGGAGCGGAGTGGGGGTGCGGTGGGAGGGGGCTTGCTCACTGGTGCCGCGGTCGAGACGTGCGAGTGGGGGGGGAATGGGTTAAAAGGGGGAGGGATGGAGGAGGAACAGGGGAACCCGAGGGTAGGGGCGCAGGTAAAAAAAAATCACTGGCTGGGAGGGTAAGTGTGGGAATGAACCGGAAAAATGAAGGAAGGGGAGAGTAGAGTAAAAGAGAAAGGGGAGGGGGGGGGTGTACGGTGGTAAATCAAACCAGTTCCAAGGGATAAAGTAGAGTGTGGGGCACAACGGCATGGCCGGCTGAACGAGAAACAAGGCCAAAAAATAAGAGAAAGGGGGGGCGGGGGGGAGAGGTAGGAAGGAAACGGGAAGTAAGGGAAAAGGAAAATTACAGAGGGAAAACAGCCCCGGAAACGAGGAAGGAAAAAAGTTGAGACCCGGACACCCCCGAAGGGCGGGAAATGGGACAAGCGAAATGGAAGAGCGGGCACCAGAACGGAGACAAGGGCGAAAAGAGGAAACCGCCACCCCCCGACCGGGGGGGCCCCATCTCAGGGTAGATATGGTACATGGGGATGGGGACACTAATTAAATAGCTAACAAAGAACAGAGTGTGTGTTGGGGACAGATAAAAGGTGGTGTGGTACTAAAGATACTGCCCTCGTAAAGGGAGAAGGGGAGATAGGAGGGAAAAGAGGAAAAAAGAAGAAAGGAGGGGGGAGAAAATATCATAGATTTGTGTTTAAATTGTCTTTTTGGAGTAATGGTGTATAATAAACTTGGGGGGGGGGGGAGAGGTAGAAAAAGGAAAAAGTGCTGGGAAAAGGAAAAAGGGGGGGGGGGGGGGGGGGGTGGCGTCGGGCGGGTGGCGGACAAATAAAGAAAACATAAGGAAATAAAAAAAAAGGAAGGGAAACAGACGTATCGCAGAAGGTAGAGATGACAAGTAATGATAAAGGGAGCTGGGTGGGGGGGGGGTGAGACTGTCTAGGTAGAGTAAAGACAAAGAGGTGGGAAGAATATGTAAGTTTGGGCCAGGGGGTACACAAAGACACAAAGTCAAATAAAGGCGAGTAAGAATGAAGGTAAGGTGGGTTGGTCAGCAGGTTTGGAGTGGGGGGGGTGTCGGAGGGGGGGGGGTGGGGAGTTTTGTGAAGGCGGGTTCGGGCGAGGGAAATGTCCGTCCCCACTGACCAGGGGGAAGGGTGACTGTGGTGGGCAAATGAAGAAGAGGGGGGGTTGGCGTGGGGAGAGGGAGATGCTGAAATCAAATGCAGTTCGGTAATATCAAAGGGCGTGGGACAGTTATCTGCAGGCCAAGCAGGGGCCGGGGTGCGGAACATCGTGAATTGTCATACAAAAGAAAAAAAGAGAAATATAACTCAAGAGCGCTATGTATGTGTGGGGTGTGAGGTGATGCAAGTATGAAGAGAAGAACAAGTGAAAACAGGAAGGGGGGGAGAGGATGGATCCTACTTGGACACAGTGAGAGATAAGGGGGGTGAGAAGAAATTAGCGCAGGGTAAGCGGGGGATGAAAAAGGGAAGAGGGAAAACAAAAGGGGGGAAGGCCAAGTCGGGAAAGGTGGGAGGAAAAAAGGAGAAAGAGAAAGAAAAAGAAAAAAAAGTGCTATGGAGGGGGTGGGCTGGTGGGGGGGGGTCCAAGAGACTGGAACATAGGACGGGGATAAAAAGGAAGGGGGGGGAGGAGGGGGGGAGGGGGGGAAAATGAAAAATAACAATAGCCGCAAAGGACCAAAGGGGAAGTAAAACAAGATATAAAAAGGCCTCCCCCTCTCCCCTTCTCCCCCTCTCGAGCCCTCTCCTTCCCTCTCGTCCCCCTTCTCCCCCTCCCCTCCTCCCCATTCCCTTCCCTTTTCCTCCCCACTTAGGCCCTTCCTCCCCACTACCAACAGTTCTCAACCTATTTTTTGTTTGATTACATTCGAGATCAAGTTTTGTTTCTTCTTAGTTCTCGATGCATTCTTGTTCTTAGCGGCTTAGCATTTCAACATTTTCCTTACTTCCCTGCCGACAGTTATACTGCTTTCAAATCCATAGACAAACAATATCCTATTAAATCACATATGTCAAAGGTGCAAAGAAATTGTTCTGCTAGGAAAATGCAGCGGTAGGGAGCGGGAGGAGTGCGGGACAAGGGTACAGGGCGAGACTAAGGGGTGTGAACATAACCTAGCCGATTTTTTCCATTTTTTTTTTTTGAAATCAATGGGGTTGTGAGAATTGTGCATGGGGGCATAATAAAGTGGTTTATACCACGCAAATCTTTTACTAAGTAATGATGTGTTTTTAGGATGGTTTGAAAATGATAGTAGAAATAAAAGATACACGGCTATGTCAGACATCATGGATTAAACCCCTTCAGCACTAAAGAAGAACACGCTGTGGAAGACGCTCGGCATATTCGAAGATAGAGTACGAAGATCAGGAAAAGGAGGAAGTCCTTAGGGGAGGAATAACCCCGTTGAATTCAACACAGAATCACAAACAAAAAAAAAACCAAACCAGCAGTGGAAACGGCAACGGTGGAAGAGGAACAAAACTGAAGGGGCTAGAATAGGAACAAAACAAAATGCAATAAAGGATACTCGCGGTAGGGGGGTCGCGGAAGAAAAAATGAGAACAAGGAAGGGCATGAGGGAAACATAAAAACGAAGAAGGCGTACGGGGGGAGGGAAAAAAAAACGCCACACGAAAAGGTAAAACGACCTGAGACAAAAAATTGGGCAAAAAATACAGAGGGGACAAGGAAAACAGAACGAAAAGAGAGAAAGGATAAAGAAAAAGGGGTGGGCACTAAACAAAACCAACAAGAAACAAAAAGCTAATAAGAAAGTGAGGAACTGAAGGAAAATAATAAAAGAAGAGAAACACAAAAGAGAAGAAGAAAAAGATAAGAAACCATAAAATAAAAGAATAGAAAAAGAAGCAACAGAACATAAGAATAGACAAAACATACAACCAAGAAAGATTGGGAGAAAAACCGGTTTTTGTCTGACTGTAAAATGACATACAGGTGACGTGACATGGGGAACTTCACAGTTCACAGAGCGAGAGTGTAGGAGATTAGAGGAGAGAGAGAGGAGAGAGAGAGAGATGGAGTTAAGGTTATGGGTCCTTCCCCCGGGAATTGTGGACTGTACGTGGCCATGAAACAGCGTGTTGTTAGAAAGGAAGTAAAATAAAAGAAAAGAAAGTGAAAGAAAAAGGCAAAGAAAGTAAAGAAGACAAAGAAAAAAGGAAGAAGAATGAAAGGAAGGAAGAAACCTGACCACTGAGTAATACCGTAACCAACCCCCCTTCGCCGCAGATAATATTCCAAGAAGATGATCCCACCCTGTAACATTTGACGGAGGCATACGGATGTCATTATGAATACAGCCCACAAGCCAACCCCTGACTAAAGAAATAACAGGGAAAAAAAAAAAAAAACATCAGCGCGCACACTAATGATAAAAACAGACACAGGTATATTATTACCACATAGTTATTTGTGTATGTTCATGACATAGCTACATATATAGTTCCAAAAATACATGCGTATATTTACACACACAGACACACAGACGCGCTTGAGCGCACACGCGCGCGTGCACACACACACCACACACACACACACACACACACACACACACACACACACACACACACTGTACCAGGTTGCCTCCAGGAGGTTAGGACACACACACACACACACACACACACACAACACACACACACACACACACACACACACACCAGGTTGGCCCCCCAGGAGTTAGGGCACACACACACACACACACCACACACACACACACACACACACACACCACACACAAACACACACACACACACACACACACACACACACACACACACACACACACACATACACACTGTACCAGGTTGGCCTCTAGAGGTTAGGACACACACACACACACACACACACACACACACACACACACACACACACACACACACACACACACTGTACCAGGTTGGCTCCCAGGAGGTTGGGTCCCCCGGCAGGAACGTAGCGCTGGTTCTTCATGGGGGTGAAGGGCGCCCTGGGCCCAGACTTCTTGACGGCCTGGGGCAACACGATGTGCTTGTGATACACCCACGGCCACCTTGGGACGACCTTTGGGAAAAACAATAATGATGATGATGATGGTAGTAATAATAACCGTGATAATGATGACGATGATAGTAATAATACTATGATGATGATGATGATAGTAATAGTAACTATGATGATGATGATGATGATAATTATGATGATGATGATGATAGTAATAATAACTATAATTATGATGATGATGATAGTAATAATAACTATAATGATGATGATGATAATGGGATGATGATGATGATAGTAATAATAACTATAAAGATGATGATGATGATGATGATGATAGTAATAATAACTGTAATGATGATGATGATGGTAATAATAACTATGATGATGATGATGATGATGATAGTAAATAATAACTATAATGATGATGATGATAGTAATAATAACTATGATAATGATGATGATGATGATGATGATGTCAATAATAATAATCATTATTATGATGATAATGATTATTATTATTGTCATAATACTATAATAAAACAAATAACAACAACAACAAACACAAGCAACAGCAATTCATCATCATCATCATCTTCATATAAAAAAAATGATAAAAATGATGATAAGAAAAAGAAGATAATGGGGGGGGGGGGGGGGGAGGGGGGGGCGGGGGGGTGGGGGGGGGGGGGGGGGGGTGGGCTAGAAAAAATTAGATAAAATCTCAGACATTTATAGAGAAATAAAAATTCAGAATATACAGAATGAATAAAATCATACTAGTATATCAATAGTGATGATATTAATGCTATCAACAACAACAACAATCATAATCATCATCAAACTGATAATAATCAGTAGTAGTAGTAGTGCGAGGATGCATGATTAACTAGGTGATGGGATATACAAATAAATAAGCAGACAGATAAGTGAGTAAATAAATAAATAAATAAATAAATAAATAAATAAATAGAGCCAACAAGTGATATCGAATCTCACTGATCACGTTCATTCATTCGTGCATATCTAACGTGTACGCGTCCGGCTGGGCAAAATATGCAACGTACATACTGTCCCCTATGTGTAATGTGTGTATGGTTATCTTCTTCTTATTCTCCTTGTTCTTGTTCTTGTTCTTGTTCTTCTTCTTCTTCTTCTTCTTCTTCATTTTCTTCTTCTTCTTCTCCTCCTCCTCCTCGTCTTTCTCCTCGTCGTCCTCCTCCCCCTCTTCCCTCTTCTTTTCATTCTTCTCTCTTCCTCCTCCTCCTCCTCCTCCTTCTTCTTCTTCTTCTTCCTTCTTCTTCTTCTCTCCTTCTCCTCCTCCTCCTCCTCTTGCTCCCCCTCCCCCTCCTCCTCCTCCTCCTCCTCCTCCTTCTCCTCCTCCTCTGCTGCTCCTCCTCCTCCTCCTCTTGCTCCCCCTCCTCCTCCTCTTCCTTCTTCTTCTACTTCTGTTTCATCATCTTCTTCTTCTTCTTCTTCTTCTTCTTCTCCTCCTCCTCCTCCTCCTCCTCCTCCTTCTTCTTCTTCTCTTCTTCTTCTTCTCTCTTCTTCTCTTCTCCTTCTTCTCTTCTTCCTTCCCTCCTTCTCCTCCTCTCCTCCTCCTCCTCCTCCTCTTCTTCTTCTTCTTCTCTTGCTGTGTGTCAAGGCCTGGGTCTCCACAAAAGTTTTCCCCGTCCCTCTCTGCAATGTTGTCCGTCCATTGTTTTTGTTCTCTCTCTCTCTCTCTCCTCTCTCTCTCTCTCTCTCTCTCTCTCTCTCTCCTCTCGCTCTCTCGCTCTTGCTCTCTCTCCCTCTTTCTCCTTCCTCCACAGTTTCCTGAAGCATTTTTAAGCAAGACCATTGGATTTATGAGACATGGAGATCTCTCTACAGTCCGATGTCATGTCTGATGGTTGGGGACCTACCTCGTGGACTGACAGTACGATCGGTGTAGCCGATCCCTAAGATCTCGAGGAAACATTTCCTTTCCATGGCGTCGGTTCTTCTCTTCTGTCCACATCCGCTGTGAGGGCCCATAGGCCGTGTCTCGCATGTGCACAGGGAGATGAAGTATACTACTTGTGCACGCAGGAGCCTGACCTTGCGTGTCATGGAGTTGTTCTTGTTCTTCCAGACAGGTTTGGAACTGGCCAGTGCCCATGATTGGTTGTCTGTGCTGCCCTTGAGAACATTTGTTGTGTGGGTCCTTCTCGATTAATTAAGGATCCCAGGTAAGTGAATTGTTGAACGAATTGTTGTTGTTGTTGTTGTTGTTGTTGTTGTTGTTGTTGTTGTTATTGTTGTTGTTGTTGTTGTTGTTGTCGTCGTACCCTGGCTAAAAGACTCCAGGGATCATCCGGACATCCAAAGTACTTGGAACACTATGGTACAACTGCATCAGCTGGGGATGGGAACATTACGTGTGTGCCCGTTTTTGATTACCCTGCCACATGGGCAGCCACACTCCGACTTCGGGGGATTTGGGGAGACTGATAATGTTATGCTAGGAGCTTGTCACAACTAAAGACAATCCCCGCATAACTATGCAGAGCATAACAACATTTTGGTGTAGCCTTGGTGGTTCCAGCCTACGTCAGCTGGCCTGACATAGCCTTAAGCCAAGAGCGTTGAATGAATTTGCAAATTCTGATCGTGGACAGCTGATATCAGTATGATGGGTGGTGTTGTAGTAGGCCGTTACTTTGTCTTCTGGGCGCTGATCTCTACGCCTTGTCTTGTTCTCCTTCTCTCTCTTCTCTCCTTGTCTTGTTGATGATTCATCCAGTCGATCAACAAGTTTAGCCACTTCTTGATCACAGCCAGTCCGGCCATCAATGTCAGTTGCAAATCGAAGATTTGTGATGGCTCCTCCTCCAAAGGTGATTGTGCTGACGTCACCTTGTTTCTGACTTTGCCGAATCCAGTCTGCTCTTTCAAAATGGTGGTATCTGCTTCTTGTTGCAGTCTGTTCAGAAGAAACCTGAGCATTCATTTTTTTCTGGTGTAGCTGATTTAATGCCCATCTTGTGCCGAATTTGACAAGATGAGTGATTTGCTCGTTCGTCATTTTCGTTGTCCTGAGTGTTGTTTATCTTGTCTGAAGAAGACCTATGAGGTCGAAACGCGTCGTGTTTTGTCTTGCGATTCGTTTGCTCACACGCGCGCGTGTGTGTGTGTGTGTGTGAAGTAGTCTACGCACGGGGAAAAAGAACCGCTAACCTGGAAAGTTCAAGTTATTGTTTACTGTTCCCTGCCTCATTTCATTTCCAATTTCATCTGGAAAGTTCAGTCAATCTTTTCTTATCACCTCTATTTTCAAAATCAGTACCGAGCGATCGCAAAGTCTTCCTCATCTTAGCTAGAGAGGGATTAAAACGACGGAAGCAGATTGAGCCTGCGACCTCCTTTGCTCACGTGCTGATGACCTTTGTGACGTCAAAAAACTAAACTGATTGTAACCAGAAGGCGCTTTGGTCGAGTGAGTAGAACGCGCGCATGGCATGCCGAACGTTCTCGACTCGATTTCCAAGACGGAATTTTGTTTTGTAATGTGGCTCTTTCAGAGGTGAAGGAGACAGAGGTGGTGAGATGTAAATTTTGTATGCCTGTGCAAAGACTACCCACACAGACAGCTACTGTTTAAATGTCAATCATGGAGCATGTAACTGCCAGGTTTATCGGAGTGCACCGTCATCGTCGTGGCAATCTTCGTCGTCGACAACGTTGCTATCGTCAAGCATGTTCTTCAATGTCCTAGAGATTTCCCAAGAGGCAGGGTGAAGACCCGAACTGTTGTGTCTCCATTGAAGAAAGTCTCAGGTGTTAAACCCTAAAATTCCAAACTCCCAGCAGCTTTCAACAATGTGGTGAACCACCACTACCACTACCACCACCACACCACCACCACCACCACAAGAACAACAATTAATTAATTCCTTCTTCTTCTCTCTTCTTCTTCTCTTCCTCCTCCTCCTCCTCCTCCTCCTCATCATCATCATCATCATCATCATCATCATCATCATCGTCATCACCATCAACATCATCATCATCATCATCATCATCATCATCGTCGTCGTCGTCGTCGTCGTCGTCGTATTCATCATCATTGTCGTTATTGTCATTCATCATCACAGACATCCGCGATGGCGCGGAACTCCATGCTCTAAAGGACTCACAGTTTCATTGGCAGCGAAAACAACAACAATGAAATCAGCAACTTGAAAATATCAAATCAATTTGTAAAAAAAAAAAAAAATGAATAAAATGAAAAAAAAACAGAACAAGAAAATGTGACAGTGAAAGGGAGTTCCACTCACTTGGACGAGGACGGGGACGGGGCAAAACGAGGTTGATGATCGGGCCACCTTTGCTGCCTCTGCCCCCTGGACCCCTCAGCTTAATGGGACCCACTGGCCCGATTGGACCTCTTCTCTGGGGGCCAATGAGGCCAAACGGTATAGGCGGGATTTGGGGGCCAATCGGGCCAAGTGGGATCTTAGGGCCAATAGGACCGATCCCTCCGCCTGGGAATTTGGGACCGATTGGACCAATTCCTCCGCCTGGGAAATGGGGGCCAATTGGGCCACCTGGGCCAATCGGGCCAATCGGGTGAGGTGGAGCGATCGGCCCAATTGGGCCACCGGGGCCTCCGGGCGGCAGAAAAGGTAGTGCAGAGACAAGGACATGCGCAGACGCCAGGACCAGAACGAGGCCGCTGACCATACACACACGTGCTGCCATCGTCCTTCTTCTGTCTTGGCTGCACACAGTGGAGACAGGTCGCATTAGAAACAGACAGACAGGGGAAAGACAGACAGACCGACAGACGAACAAGGTTATGTTTTGGTTCAAACAGATCTCAAGCATTTTAACTGAAGTATAAGGAGAGTGCGTTGCGGTACATGTTTAGGTTCCAGTTGTTCAGAGAACGCATTCTGTACTGTTATGGGGAACACACGCGGATGCTTCAACAGGGAGTACAGCTCTTAGTATCAGGCAGATGCATATATATATACATACGTAGCAGGCAATATAGATACGTTTGTCTTCAAGATGGTTACGATGGTCCTCATAGACAGCTAGTGAAGTATTTCTTTTTTTAATTTATGATATATTTCCTTGACTTTTCATTCTTGTTTGTTTGTTTTTCTGGCTTGTTCGTTTGCTTGTTTTTGTTTAACAAACAGGCATATCCGTTAATTTGCTGCTGTTATGCACAGTTATCTTTAGGTCATGCGTGGAAGTTGATCAGAAATGTTCTTACACCCACAAAAAGTCCTTAAGTTCTTATCAAAGAACTTTTCTTTTGTCCCAAACTCCTCGTAAGAAAATGAAAACGAACACTCTAAATTAACGATTTACAACTCTATTAATCCCTTTGCTGTTCCTTTGTGTCTCCAACATTTCTTTTGCATGGTTGTTTCAGGAGTTCACCACGGTTCATGAAGCTGATTCCACAGAAAGTTTCTTTTTTATCCACCAACCTGTTCTGTACAGATTACATTTGATATAAGAAAGGTTTCATATTATTTCTGGCACACATGTTTTTTGGATATTCATAACTGGGAAAACAGACATACACAACATAGACCCGTCCATCTATTACGGTGTCGGCAATTTCAAGGGCCAAATCAATTTTCAATGGAGTAGGAAAAGAGTCTCATTGCTGATAGTAAAACAAAATACCATTTCTTTTATATCTTAGTGAACTTGTTTTCCTGTTGATTATATCTTTGTTCGATATTATCATTCTTCTGACCCGTTCGTTTGGCGGCCTCATGCAGTTTGCTGTCATGTTCTTGCTTCAATTTCCCTGGTCAAAACACAAGCGAAGGGGTTAACTCCTATCGCTTTGGAGACTTTGGTGCGAACTTTTAAGGGAATTTTCTGATGGCAGTATGCTGATTACGAAATAAAAATTATTCGTGCAAAAAAACGCCATATTGTGCATCAAAATGTAGGTGAGCGTCTCAGATGTTGAATTACTGATGAAATATGCAGAAGTAACCATAGCAAATGACTGCCGAGACTGCAACGGTTGAGAGAAATTCTGAAGGCGTGGCATCGAATGTAGGCATTTGATAACCGAGCTGTTAGAGTTAAGAGAGTGGATTTTTTTTTAAACTGTTTGAATCGAAATAATGAACCACTGCTTCAGTTCAACTTTCATCACAGCCCTGCTGTCAGCCTGTGGCCCTTTCAGGGGTACCACAAAACAACACTGACCGGCAATTTGCTGTGAAAGAAGGCTTGAGGGAAAAACAGCCGAAGGCT
>JADBJO010018734.1:2500-15000 GCA_016801955.1 Conus betulinus
TGTATGCAGAGACTCCGACGACAGATGCTGTACCAAACAAAATGTTCCACTTCTATCTTTCTAAATTAGGAAGAATTCATTTATACGATTTCTACAGAATCAAAATTTACAAGAGTTAGATGGGTACTGGCCCAAGACTTCTACTGACCTTTCCAACCTCTCTCACCGTGAATGTCCTGTGACGTCAGTTATACATCCGGCTCCAAAGAAACTATGGGGGGGGGTGGGGGAGAAGTGAGTGCGGGTCCACCACAGAGATAGTGCGGACACAACACACTGGACTTAACGTGGTAGCAGCGACGTCCATGAACGAAGAAGACGTAGAATGAAAATCAGAGCTTCCTCACCATCTCAAGAACCACCACCACAGTGTCGCTCATCACCAGTGTGTTCTTCTCATGTCCACATGGTAAACATACTTCTACGGGGGCGCTAAGAAAAGCACACACAACGAAGAATAAAAACAAACGAAAAAAAAAAAAAAAAAAAAACAGAGGAAAACGCCAATCAAAACCGCCCAGACCAGCACTGTTAACTCGCTGGAACAACTTATCAGGAGTGAGAGAGGAACGTGGTGTAAGACTGCCGGGACAGGAGCAGCAGAAACAGCACTTCCCACACAGGCACCACAGACTCACCAGGCCAGTGGCTGAGCCCCCTCAGTGCCCCCTCAGTGCCGTCACCTCGTGCTGACGACTGGTATTGACAGCCAGTGCCTGCAGGCAGACGGGACTATCCTGGCACCGCCTGGGGATCGGGTACCTGCCACATGGGCGTGGCACCGAGACAGCGCGCGAAAGATGAGAACAGCAACAAAACAAAACAGGAAAAAAAAAAAGGCAACAACAAAGCAAAACAACGTGAAAAAAAAAAAAAGAAAAGAAAAGAGACGAACACAATTAAATCTTACAACCAAAGCCAAACGTAGCTATGTCTTCATGTCTTCAGTGTTTGCAGCGGGAGGGGGGAGGAAGGGGCAGGAGGAGAGAGAGAGAGAGAGAGAGAGAGAGAGAGAGAGAGAGAGAGAGAGAGAGAGAGAGACAGAGAGAGAGAGAGAGAGAGAGAGAGAGAGAGAGAGAGAGAGAGAGAGAGAATAGGTATATACTTTTTTAAATTATCTGGCCGGCATTCCAACTCCTTTGGAGGGAGATCTCATACATCATTGAAAGCAATATAAAACTGCTCGATTTAACAGATGAATAAAAAGCACATATGAAAAAGAGAGAGAGAGAGAGAGAGAGAGAGAGAGAGAGAGAGAGAGAGAGAGAGAGAGAGAGAGAGAAGAAGAAGAGAAGAAGAAGAACTCACCTGAAAATGATCTATACAGACTGTTCACACGTCAATAAAGGCCTATTCTGTCGTGACACTTCCATCAACCCCACATGGAAACAAGAAATTTACAATTAAAAAAAAAAAAAAAAAAGACACCGACGTATCACAAAGCGTGTGGTGATGACGCACGAAGTTGTTGATAGCTATTCACGTGGGATGGGGGAGAGGGTGGGTGGGGGGAAGGACAGAGGGGAAGGATGGGTGGCGGGCAGGAGGTTCCGATCCACGCGTCGCTAATAACCAGCACCAGCACGCGACGACAACAGCACAGCATATCACAGTCTGCCGTCTCTCCGCTCTGCCAAGGGCATGCAGCACGACTCGTGCAGTTTATATACTGCAGAGTTATCGGAACTTACGCGAACCCTGCCTCTCTCACTCTCTCACTGTACACTATCGCCATCGACAAGATAGAACCTCACTGCGGGGCAGAGGGTGGGGGGAGAAGAAGGAGAAGGAAGAGAGCAATGGTGTAGGGTAGGAGCGAGAGTTGGGTTGGGAGGAGGGAGGTGTGAGGGGGGGGGAAGGGGGGGGGGGGGGGGGGGGGAGGAGGGAGGGCGGCACGGCAGAAAGCGAGCACTTGGCGTGTGACGTCTTCCACTCTCACGGTGCTCCTGCTACCCCGTCACATGAAAAGTCCCCCCCCCCCCTCCACCCTGCCCCCCCGGTCATCTGTGCCAGCTTCGTTTCATGTCAGCTTGCTTGCTTGCTTGCTTGTTGTTCTTGTTGTTGTCATTTTGTCATTTGTTGTTGTGGTTATTTTGTTGAAAATGATCCATTTTTTGGTGCCGAAGACGCACAGACAGAGCGCTTTTGTGCACTGACAGACAGACAGACACATGCATGAACACAGACACACAGACACAGACACAGACACGGACACTTTGAGTCTTTGAACTCTCTCTGTCTATCTGTCTGTCTGTCTGTCTGCTCTCTCTCTCTCTCTCTCTCTCTCTCTCTGGGAGAGAAAGATAGAGAGAGAGTATGTCAACTTAGGCCCTCAGTCTGCTCAGAGACGGAACATTAACTTTTGAATGATATTTAGTACACATAGTGTTTGGAGATAGTTATAGTTTCTTTTCTCTGGCTGTGTGAGATTTGTATCTTTGCGATATTGTGTACCCAGGTTTATTGGCTTAATTGTTGTTTGCCACGGATTGCCAATTGATTTACAGTGTACCCAGGTGTTTTGTGTACATACTTTGTTGTTTATTAGTCGAACTTTATAGACTTAAGTAACTTATCGTTGGTTTATTCTGTCTTCCCATCGATAGTATGACGAACGATTCTGGTGTCCACAGTCGTAACAAATGGCTGTTCAAAGCAGGACTAAAAGTTGGCTATCTTAATGCGTGTCATCTCCTTAATAAACTGTGTGATGTGCCTTCTATGCTTTTTAACTCAGATGACCATTTTCACTGCTTCGGGTTTTCGGAATCTCGTTTAACTAATTTAGTCTCGGATGATTTACTCATGATTCCGGGATATAGTCTCATTAGGAAAGATGCCAACAGTAAATTAGATACAGGTCTAGTTTGCTACATTCATCATACGATTAACTATAAACATATTAATACTTTTGACAAACACAACATCGAATGCTTATGGGTAGAGATACGTTTAAAAGGAACTAAGCCAATCCTAGTAGGATTTCTATATAGGAACCCAGACGAACGGTGGGGTGGTTTGACCGCTTCAGTCCATGATGGACGAGGTTTCTATTCATTCAACTGATATTATTTTGCTCGGTGACTTTAATATAGACTTGCTCAAACCTTACGATAAATGGAGAGATATTTACGAGTCTTATAACTTTGTTCAGTTAGTTAATACTCCGACCAGAATAACTTCGCTATCTGAAACGCTCATTGATCACATCTATGTGAATAGCCCTGGGAATATTATCGAATCTTCCGTTCCTGTTTATGGTTTAAGTGACCACTTTCCAATATGTTTAACGTGGTCTAAAAAAGGTATTAAAATCCCCAAATTCAGACATAAGTATATATCCTTTCGTAGTTATAAAGATTTTGTCTCTAATGACTTCCTATGTGATTTGTGCATTGCAGATTTCTCTAATGTTTTCCAGCATACAGACCCTGATAAAGCGCTTGAAGCTTGGTATGATACTTTTTATACTGTTTATGATAACATGTTCCCTGTAAGACAAGCGTGTTAAACCCGAGGGTAAGCCACCATGGCTGAACTCTGATATGTCGCCGAAATCAAATTGCGTGATAACTTATTAGAGTCAACTGGTAAAGATTCTAACTTTAAGAAACAACGAAATAAGGTAACATCAATGAAAAGATATGCTCGTAAGAAGTATTTTTCTGATCTTATATCGTCTAAGAAAGATACAAAACAGATTTGGAAAGCTATCAACCAATTGTCAGGTAAATCGTCTAAGCCAACAGCTCCTTTATCATTAGACTTATCTGCGGAAAATCTTAATAAACATTTTACTTCTATAGCAGAAAAAACTGTTAAGGTTAACCGTTCGAAAGACAACGATCTGTTGGCTCTAAAGGAATATTGTGCCTCAAACGATTAGATAACAATTTTTATTTTAAATTCATTAGTGTGCATGAGGTATATAGAGAGCTCAACTTACTGAAACAGTCTTCATGCAGAGGTTTAGATAACATTGATAACAAATTTTGAAAATCTCCTCACCTATCATTGCTGACAGTCTTACTTACATTTACAACTTGTGTATAGAGAAATGTTACTACCCTCAAGCGTTCAAAAATGCAAAGGTATTGCCTTTATTCAAATCAGGCGACTCAAACGACCCTTCAAATTACAGGCCCATATCAATTTTATCCAATTTATCTAAACCTTTGGAAAAACATCTCAAACGAAATATGCAGGCGCATTTCATTATAAATGATCTTCTTCATCCTAATCAAAGTGGCTTCAGAGAAATCACTCCTGCCACACCGTCCTAACAAGCCTAATTGAGCAGTGGCATTCTAACATAAATAATAATCTTCTTACAGGTACTGTTTTCGTTGATTTTGCTAAAGCTTTTGATGTAATTGACCACGATCTTCTCCTTAGAAAACTAAAATTGTATGGGCTATCTGTAAAATCTGTCGCTCTCATTTCTTCTTTCTTAACAAATAGAAGACAGATTGTTTTTCAGGATTCTGCGTCGTCAACCTCTATGCCAATAAATTCCGGTGTACCCCAAGGCTCTGTCCTTGGGCCTATTTTATTTACAATTTACATTAACGATCTTCCGTTGCATGTCTCCTCTTCGTGCGAACTCTTTGCTGACGACACTACTCTCCACAATACAGGTGCAAATACATACATTGTATTAAACGACCTTCAGAGCGATATTATTAAACTTAGTGACTGGACAGAACTTAATAATATGGCACTTCATCCAAAGAAATCTAAATTTATTAATTACAACACGTCAAAAGCGACAGAATATTAAAGGTATATTAAAACATTGACCGTTTATGATCAAGCCATAGAACATGTAACTTCACATAAATTACTTGGTATAACCATTGACAATAATTTATCCTGGTCGAATCATATTACAACTTTATCAAAGAAAATATCAAAAAAAAATTTTCAACTCTGTAGAATTAAACATTTTTTGGATCAGCATACTCGTAAATTATTTTTTCATGCTTACATTCAGACTGATCTTGACTATGCCTCAACCTGCTGGGATTCAGCTTGTAAAAGTACTTAAAACTTTTGGAGAGACTATATAAACGATCTCTTAAACTTATACTTCTTAAATCTTCTCTAGAATTAAATCATTATAAGGAATTAAACATTCTTCCATTCCATCAGAAATGTTTATTCAACAAGGAGTATTCATGTATAAGATTATGAATAACCTTGCACCAGATTATTTACATGAACATTTCTTAATGAGAAATGTCCGTAATAAGAATACTATTTTTATCCCCCGCCCAAGAACCAATCTTTTCATGTCATCCCTAACATACTCGGGTGGGAAATTATGGAACGAGATCCCTGCAAATATCAAAAACAAAACCAGTCTATCGTCCTTTAAAAATGCTTTCCATATGTACCTGATGGGACAACTATGATTTGCTTCTTCTAAATTTTCGGAGTTGAAATGTGATCGTGTGAGAATGGGATGGGGCATCTGTTTATGTTCTTGTTGTGGTATATTTTGGTGTTCTGGTGGGGGGAGGGGTAGGGGGCGGCGGCGAGTGTGGGAGGAGCATTTGTTCACGTTCTTGTTGTAGTATATTTTGGTGTTGTTGTGTTGTTCATTCTTTGTTTCATTTGTGAGGGCATGGTGAAAAGAAGCCTTTTACGTAGTTTTTGTTTAAATGGAACGAAGAAAATGAATCGTTCTTTTTAAAATCTAATTATCAGTCGAACACATACTTACACAAGCTAAAAACATGATAGATCCTTGTTATTTTTAAGTGGCTTATTGCTTTTTCCCTGATGAAAACGGAAATGACGGAGAAGCTTCAATTCATGTTCGTGTTCCTGGGCATTATTTGCTGCGTTCACGGGGAAAATGAAAACCAGAATGTGTCGGTCACGTTGGTCAGGGGGTAGTTATCATTTTGATTTCTTCCTGTCCAGTCAGCCTGGGGCCCAGTAACTGCCACAGCACATCTCTCTCCAGTGCAGTCGCCATGGATCACTATGACCCTATTCTCTCCAGTGTAGTCGCCATGAATCTGTAGACACCGACAGCCATGACCATATTCACCACAAGCTTCTTGTCCAGGTAGCCCGGGGCCCCGAAAGTGCCACAACACATGGAATGAGGAATTGCCGGAAAAAAACTCGTTACAAACAGGGGATAATACATATGTGGACAACTGTACACATTGTGCGATCTGGTACAGTATTAACAAATTGATGGCAGCATGACCATTCTTGCCAGAAACCCATACCCCTCCTTAATCTTTTGTACACACGAAACAAACCAAAGCGCTTGCATATACAGTCATTCTCGTTGCTTATTATATCTTATGGATGGTGTGGTAGTGTGTGTATTATTGTCTGACTCTCACTTTCAAAGTCTGGATGCGTGTATCGATTATTCCCTACACACACCCATACCAACCGAACATGCACGGCCAGGCAACATGCAAACTAAGTTTTCTTTCTTTTCTATGCTGCCTGAACCATCAAGACATTACAAACACATATCACCATAAATCATCAATAAAAATCAACAGACACAAAATCAATACATCACACCAGCCAAGGCATGCAACAAAGACAGGGAGCTTAAACGTCGCTCTCAGCGACACAACATGTCGTCCTGACGGAGAATACTGAGGCCCTTTTCAATTCACATACACTACTGACCAGAGGGTCATCTAGTTCATGAATCAGCTGGGGCAGTTTTTAGTGTGGGGGGAGAACCATTCCTGACTAGTCCTCCTTAGCCCTGTTGGCGCGGGCTGGTCTGCAAACAGTGTCAACCAATCAATGACTGATGGTTGGCAGGCACGCGCTGCCCTCAGCCAATCAGCTGCTTTCCTGGATGAAGCAGCCACTTCTCTCGCGCCACGCACAACAGGTGAACAGCGATATTGTTAGATACCAATCGAACGAAGTTAAAAAAAAACACACAAAAAAAAACCAGCGAAACATGGCGTTCAACACATAGGCTACATAAAATCATGAAGTTCAACATAATAAACTCATGAAGTTCAAACACATATGATTTATAGAATCATGGAGTTCGACACACATATTCATATGAAATCATAGAGTTCGACGAACACATTTATATACTTTAATAAGAGAATGGAATTCAACTTATATAGTCATATGATTTATTGAAAGGGACAAAGAAAACAATTCTAACTACTTAGCCTCTGCTTCCAGTAAATCCATGTTATATTCCACACCGCAGAAGACTGGGGATGGATGGGAGTGGAGGGAGGGGTTTGCGATCCTTGGACCCCTCCCCTCTCCCCACTACCTTCTTCCCATTAATGGCAATAAATAGAAATGAATATAAACTTGTATATCTATTTAACAGACCTCTGGTTATCTTGCAGGAGATGCCCCCAATTAGGGCCCCTTACCTAGCAAAACATTAACACCTTCTGCGTCAAAACTGTTGATCGAAGTGATGCACATGGGACCAAACTGGGGGGTGGGGGGTGGGTTAGGGGCCTGCACACACACACACACACACACACACACACACAAGATTTCTTGTAAGCCTGGCAAAAACTAGAATCCATGTTTGCCATGCTGTGTAATTTGTTCAGCAACCTCCGTTATCAACAAAGAAAAAAAAAACAGGGGGGATAGCATACATCCCTGTTTCACGCCGGCTGGACAGTCAAAGAAGTCAGACATTTTCCTTCCCCAAAGTAAGCACGACTGGACTGACCTCTATATGCCTTGGAGCATGCGTATTATTTTAGTGGACGTTTTTTTCTTTTTAAGAACTAGCCAAAGATGATCTCTACCAACAGAGTGGAAGGCTTTCATATAATCAATAAAAGCAACGTACATTTTACACTTTTTCTCTCCTGACAAACACTTTTTTATTATGGATATTAGAGTAAACATATGATCAATTGTTTCATAATCTTTCCGGAATCCGGCCTGCTCTTCACAAATTGTGTGTGTGTGTGTGTGTGTGTGTGTGTGTGTGTGTGTGTGTGTGTGTGTGTGTTTCTGCCCATGTGTATACACGCTTGTTTAAAACAGACGTGAAAACTTCACTTACAATATTTAATAATGAGATACCAAAGTAATTATCAGGGCCGCTGGCGTCTCCTTTTTTGAATATAGGAACTATAACTGAGCGTGACCAGTCATCGGGAAAACGAATTGCAAGAATAACTTCTTCACTTATCATTTCTTCATCTAATTCAGCAATAGCAGCTAAGTTATTTAGCTCTTCAGCATCTGTGAACATGTTATCTTCACCTAACATTTCTGTTCGTTGTCCCAAAACCTTAGTAAACTGATCTGTCCATCATTGTACGTCGATAATGGGCGTGGTTTGGGATTCGTGGTCTTGCTCGTTTAACTGTCGACCAAAATTTTGAGCTGTCGTCTTAATTTTGAACCAATGAATTACGAATCGACTGATAACAGAATTTTCTTTTTTTCATCTAGTTTAGATCCACATAAAAGATCATTCAGTTTGGAAAACTTGTTCATCCTGTTCTTTCCCTTCTGTGTGTACCTTTTCAAGGAACGGCAGACCTGTGGCTTCATGTTCCTCCAATTCAGGTCATATCACCTGTTCGTGCTCTGCGCACCACCTCCAACAGAAACTGTGCAGCGTTTGCACTGACCCATTTTTAACAGCAGCGACACACACTGACTCAGTGCGGACTCGGAGCTGACCTCAGTATCGTTCATTGCGTCAGCCACTGCTTTCCTTCCTTCATCTGAGGTCAAATAATCTGAATATAACTGAGTTTTTTTTCTGGGTCTCATTTTAGTTTTATGTACGCTTTGTTTTCCTTCATTTTCGTTTGGTTTACCGTTAAGGTTGATCAAGCTTACGTTAGCAATAATCAGTTGGATGGGGAAGTGGTGTAACTCAAGGCGATTTGAGACTGACTTACACTTTACACACTGTTCAAGATCAGCAGACAACAAAGAGAAATCAATGACACTATTTCCCCTATCTGATAAAAAAGTGAAGTTGAGAGAGAGAGAGAGAGAGAGAGAGAGAGAGAGAGAGAGAGAGAGAGAGAGAGAGAGAGAGAGAGATCCTGTGCAAACACAATGTCCACGACCCCTCCTTTTACTTTTAGTCCTCTAAACTCGTCATTCCAAAATCCTTCCGCCCATCGAAAAGCTTCAGAACACGACAAGTCCACAAGTCATGCCCCGCGATGACGCGAGGCACCAGCCGATGTCAACTCCGACCAATTCATCCATTTAAAAGACAGCGCTCTTGCTGGTGTCAGCACCAATCACTTCATCTGCCATTTAGTAGACAGTGCTATTGCTGGTATCACTCAGATCACTTCATCTGTCAAAGGACAGTGCTATTGCTGGTGCCAACTCAGATCACTTCATCTGCCAATCAAAGAACGATGCTATTGCTGGTGTCAACACCAATCACTTCATCTGCCAATCAAAAGATGGTTCTATTGTTGGGGCGAAGGAAAAATTGCTGTGCATCTATTTAAAGTATGTCTCATCTCCTAAAACTGAGTGAAAAATGACTATGAAAGGTTTCCACTCTGTGTGTTCATGTTGCGCCCAGTCTGAGGAGATAAGTGACTATTCGTTCTTCATGTTGCGCCCAGTCTGAGGAGATAAATGACTATTCGTTTCTTCATGTTGCGCCCAGTCTGAGGAGACAAGTGACTATTTGTTCTTCATGTTGCGCCCAGTCTGAGGAGACAAAGTGACTATTCGTTCTTCGTTTTCAGTGTCTGGAATGTTGTTTGTCTTGTCTGAAGAAGACCAAAGAGGTCGAAACGCGACGACGTGTTGTAATTTGTTTGCTTCATTCATTCGGCGGAACAGTAAGTTTTCTTTCGCTTCAATTTCCGTTAGCAGTCACCTCACTTTAAAACTAACTTTGTAAACAAAACAAAACAAAACAAATAAATAAATTAGTTTTTTTTATCTTTTGTGTGGCGTTTTTTTTTTTTTTTTTTACATTTTCTGTGGCGTTTTTTTTTTTTTTTTAAAACATTTTCTGTGGTGTTTTTCAACATTTTTTTATGACATGTTTCTACGTTTTCTGTGGCTGTTTTTTTTTGTGTGTGTTTTTTCTGTGGCGTTTTTCTACATTTTTTGTGTGACTTTTTCAACATTTTCTGTGGCGTTATTCTGTGTTTTCTGTGGCGTTTTTCTACATTTTCTGTGACGCTTTTCTACATTTTCTGTGGCGTTTTTTCTGTGTTTTCTGTGGCGTTTTTTTTTTTCTGTATTTTCTGTGGCGTTTTTCTGTGTTTTCTGTGGCGTTTTTCTGTATTTTCTGTGGCGGTTTTTTTTTTTTTTTTTTTTTTTACATTTTCTGTGACGCTTTTCATTCTTGTTTAAGATCCCGCTGCCATTTGTAAATGTTAAAAGAAAAAAAAAAAAAAAAAAAATCAATTCCCAGCCCATCCAATGAATTATATCAGTTCCTTTCCTTTTTTTTTTCTTTGAAGATCTCTATTTGCTTAACGGAGAGAAATACACGTGAAGACTAGGAAAATGAACGAGGTTTTCATGTTTCTTTGTCATTTTTTTTTTCTACATCTACAGTAATCCCCACTCATTCTCTCTCTCTCTCTCTCTCTCTCTCTCTCTCTCTCTCTCTCTCTCTCTCTCTCTCTCTCTGTGTTACCTCCTGCACTAAGCGGCTTTGGCACGTGTTAAATAAACATATAAGTTTATATATTCTGTCTCTCTGGAGAAGAGGTTTCGGTTGATTCTGAATACACAATCTCTTTCTCTCTCTATCTCTCTGTCTGTCTGTCTGTCTGTCTGTCTGTCTGTCTGTCTCTCTCTCTCTCTCTCTCTCTCTCTCTCTCTCTCTTCTTCTTCTTCTTCTTCTTCTCTTCTTCTTCTTCTTCTTCTCTCTCTCTCTCTCTCTCTCTCTCTCTCTCTCTTTGCATAGGTGACTACGTGTTTCCCTTTCCACGTCTAATCACAGTCCAAGTCTCCTGGAAAATGGCAAGTTCTATTCATGACGTCAGGTGCTTGTTGTTTATAAGAACGAGCACCAGCACCCTGTCTCCTTTCTGGAACATCGGATATTATTTTGTCTTGCGGTGGTAGTCATGATCACCATAATGCTCATTTCTCTCGAAATTGTCTCTGGCCAGTTGAAGTTTTCTGCCAACCTCTCTCTCAACTCCAGGACGAACTCGAGGCCATTCTTAACATCTGGTTGTTCCCGTTCTTGTGTTCAAAGTTCGTGCATGATATGCCGGGGTAAAAAAAAACCCAGTGGACCCTTGAGGCACTCACACTATGCAAAGAGTCGAGCATTGATGAACCTTTGCCGCTGCCCCGGCTCCTCAGCTTCTTTAGCATGGATCACAACATCCCATGGCAATTCTCCACCACCCACTGTACATGAGGTGGGTGACAGGCAGAAGAAGTGACAACCACCACCCACTATACATGAGGTGGGCGATGAAGGGACATCCACTGTGCACGAGGTGGGTGACAGGCAGGCAGATGAAGTGACATCCACCACCCACTGTACATGAGGTGGGTGACAGGCAGAAGAAGTGACATCCACCACCCACTGTACATGAGGTGGGTGACAGGCAGAAGAAGTGACAACCACCACCCACTATACATGAGGTGGGCGATGAAGTGACATCCACTGTACATGAGGTGGGCGACGGGCAGATGAAGTGACAGCCACTGTACATGAGGTGGATGACAGGCAGATGAAGTGACAGCCACTGTACATGAGGTGGGTGGCAGGCAGATGAAGTGACATGGCGCACATCCAGTAAGTTCGTTATGTTCTTCATGCAGTTTGACATGAACTGAAGGCAGCAGTCCCTCGGGATGTCGTCAGAAATCCCCAGCCTGTTGAGGACGTCCACCAGTCCCTCAGGATGTCGTCAGAAATCCCCAGCCTGTTGAGGACGTCCACCAGTCCCTCAGGATGTCGTCAGAAATGCCCAGCCTGTTGAGGACGTCCACTCATGCTCCAGACGTGGTCTGTGTATCAGTCTTCTTCTGGGGGACAACGTAAGAGTACCTCGGAGCAGAGACTTCGAGTGTCCATATGCCCAGCATCACTTGCCGGGTACATCTACGTGAAGAGATGAATTGTCACTGCTTGAAAGGTAGGTGTATGAGAGGTGGTCTTGTGCTTTAGGGCCACATTAACTCTCCCCGCTGGCACCGTCTTCTGACAGTGCTAAGGCAGCTGGTAGTTCACTGATCTCCCCTGATGACAACTGCCCTAAGGTGTGTATCGTCTGCGGCCTCTTCATGTGAAAGACCACGTCAGACATGGGTCGTTCTCCCTGACAGTAAAACACCCAGCTTCTCTACAGGTTGGTCTCAACTTCATCCCGCTCCGAAGGCCAGGCTTTCTGGGCAGTTACCATGGTCAGACCCTCCGTCAACAAATTCTGTGGAATGAAACTTCTGTTCAACGTGTTTACAGCACAATTAGTGATATTGCACGGAAACTTAAAAAAAAATTAAAGGGGTAGAACACGCGCCTGCACACACAGAGACAACAT
>JADBJO010018734.1:20000-34727 GCA_016801955.1 Conus betulinus
ACATTGTAGGCCTATATTCAGTATCCATACTTAAATCATGTAGAATCAAAATTCAGCACGATTTAACAATGAGATTGCAATCCGAATCAAAGTGCTTTCAAAAACAAGAACAAATCAAGAAGTGAATAACCACACCTGACAGCTTGGGTTTGGGCCGAGCCGTGAAAAGATGCAGCTGGAGATTGGTGAATACCGATTGTGTCTTTGCGTGTAGATGTTGAGAGTGTTCTATAAATCACGACCTCACCTCGACTAGGCGAAGAGATCAACAGGACCTTATTGCTCCTACATAGACAATACCGTCTGCCTTCAACTGGCAGACCAGCAGCACGGCGGAGTCTCCTCCTGTGGGTGACCTTTGGGCTGACCGTAAGGGGACAATACTTTGCAACAGTGAATGAGTGACACGCTCTCCACAATACATGAACACTGCAGGTTAGACAGTGAATGAGTCAAACGTCTTCCCATATACATGAACATTGTAGGCAGACAGTGAATCAGTCACACGCCCTCCACACACATACATGAACATTGTAGGCAGCAGTGAATCAGTCACACACCGTCCACACATACATGAACACTATAAGCAGACAGTGAATGAGTGACCCGTCCTCCACACATACATGAACATTATAGGCAGACAGTGAATGAGTGAGCCGTCCTCCACACATACATGAACATTGTAGGCAGACAGTGAATGAGTGACCCATCCTCCACACATACATGAACATTATAGGCAGACAGTGGATGAGTGACCCGTCCTCCACACACATACATGAACATTGTAGGCAGACAGTGAATGAGTGACCCGTCCTCCACACATACATGAACATTATAGGCAGACAGTGAATGAGTGACACGCCCTCCACACATACATGACATTGTAGGCAGACAGTGAATGGGTGACTCGCCCTCCACACATACATGAACATTATAGGCAAACAGTGAATGAGTGACACGCCCTCCACACACACATGAACATTGTAGGCAGATAGTGAATGAGTGACACGCCCTCCACACACACATGAACATTGTAGGCAGATAGTGAATGAGTGACACGCCCTCACACACACACATGAACACTGTAGGCAGACAGTGAATGGGTGACTCGCCCTCCACACATGCATGAACATTGTAGGCAGAAAGTGAATGAGTGACTCGCCCTCCACACACACATGAACATTGTAGGCAGACAGTGAATGAGTGACACGCCCTCCACACTCCCATGAACATTGTAGGGGCAGACAGTGAATGAGTGACTCGCCCTCCACACATACATGAACATTGTAGGCAGACAGTGAATGAGTGACTCGCCCTCCACACATACATGAACATTGTAGGCAGACAGTGAATGAGTGACTCGCCCTCCACACTCCCATGAACACTGTAGGCAGACAGTGAATGAGTGACTCGCCCTCCACACATACATGAACATTGTAGGCGGACAGTGAATGAGTGACTCGCCCTCCACACTCCCATGAACATTGTAGGCAGACAGTGAATGAGTGACTCGCCCCACCACACTCCCATGAACACTGTAGGCAGACAGTGAATGAGTGACTCGCCCTCCACACACACATGAACATTGTAGGCAGACAGTGAATAAGTGACTCGCCCTCCACACTCCAATGAACATTGTAGGCAGACAGTGAATGAGTGACTCGCCCTCCACACTCCCCATGAACACTGTAGGCAGACAGTGAATGAGTGACACGCCCTCCACACTCCCATGAACACTGTAGGCAGAAAGTGAATGAGTGACTCGCCCTCCACACTCCCATGAACACTGTAGACAGACAGTGAATGAGTGACTCACCCTCCACACTCCCATGAACATTGTAGGCAGACAGTGAATGAGTGACTCGCCCTCCACACTCCCATGAACATTGTAGGCAGACAGTGAATAAGTGACTCGCCCTCCGCACACACATGAACATTGTAGCCAGACAGTGAATGAGTGACTCGCCCTCCACACACACATGAACATTGTAGGCAGACAGTGAATGAGTGACTCGCCCTCCACACTCCCATGGACACTGTAGGCAGACAGTGAATGAGTGACTCGCCCTCCACACTCCCATGAACATTGTAGGCAGACAGTGAATGAGTGACTCGCCCTCCACACTCCCATGAACATTGTAGGCAGACAGTGAATGAGTGACTCGCCCTCCGCACACACATGAACATTGTAGGCAGACAGTGAATGAGTGACTCGCCCTCCACACACACATGAACATTGTAGGCAGACAGTGAATGAGTGACTCGCCCTCCACACTCCCATGAACATTGTAGGCAGACAGTGAATGAGTGACTCGCCCTCCACACTCCCATGAACATTGTAGGCAGACAGTGAATGAGTGACTCGCCCTCCACACTCCCATGAACAGTCCAATGTGACACCGATGTCTGCAATGTGGACTGCTGGACCGTGCGGCTATGACACGTAGAAGGGGTCCAAATGTGTCAGTGTGTGTGTGTGTGTGTGTGTGTGTGTGTGTGTGTGTGCTTGTTTGCATCTTGCCCTCAAAAATGAAAAAAAAGAAGCATTTCAAACACAAAAACCACCCTCCACACCCCAACCATTAACCAAACACCCACCTGTCACACAATCCATTCCAAGCACTCTCTACACACCCAGTGATAATGATGACAAATACCCAATAATAATAGCAATAACAATAGTAACGAATGATAATGATTGAAAATAATAACATTACAATTCAAATATAACACAATGCGCACATACATACATTTGCATTGTCAAACATTACATCTATCGAATAGCATGATCTGAAAAAGATAGAAATACAGAACACATAATAATCACACATAGAAATCAACATGATAGTAAATCAATATTAAAACCAAGCATCTGTTCCGGAAGGGGGCGTACAGCACACATTTTTTGCGCCCTCCAGATTCGCACACACAATTCCCCTTTCCTCTCTATCCCCTGTTCTCTGCAAACAATTCCATCCTCGCCCTCGTCACAAGCACCCCCACCCTCACCCCATCTACCCCTCCGTTCACAACCCACCCCTTTTCAAACAGAGAGAGAGAGAGAGAGAGAGAGAGAGAGAGAGAGAGAGAGAGAGAGAGAGAGAGAGAGGATATATAAAATAAATATTCACTGATCATAAGGATCAGGAGATGCTGTTCATGTATTGCGTCATAAGGTGTGTTTGATATTTGTTTTTTAAAGACTCGGAGGCTTGTATTTACATCGATTGAAGTTATAACAGAATTCCATAAGCAGCCACCAGAGTACAACAAGCTTGATTTAAACAGATCTATTCTCGGAAGAAGTACTTTTATCTTGTAAACATGACGGATCTTCTTCATTTCGAATCATTATTTTAAACATAAAGATAGCTTTGTTGTAAACTAGTTTCCATTTTAGAGGCAGAATTCCTAAATGTTTATATTCTGAGAAAGTAGGGGAGGAGGACTTCAGGAGGATCAGTTTAATGGCACGTCTATGTAAACTGAATAAAGGTTTTAAAATATTATCACTAGCCGAATCCCATATTGTTGAGGCATAGTTTATGTAAGATTCAACATAGGCATGAAAGAACAACTTACGGCTATGTTGGTCTAAAAAGTGTTTCATTCTGGAAAGCTGGTAAATCTTTCTGGACACATTTTTACATAATAACGCAATATGATTCGACCATGACAGATTGTTATCAATAATAACACCTAGGATCATATGGTGATCAACTTCTTCGAGATTTTTCTCCATTAATACAAAGGTAATGATTGCTGCAAGAAAGATTTTGACGTTTTTTGTCTGGTAGTAATTAATAATATTTAGTTTTTTGGGGGTGGAGTCGCATATGATTAAGTTCAGACCATTCCAATAACTTATTGATACTTTCTTGTAAGGAGATAAAAATGCTATCTAATTTATCGTGACAGGTGTGGATAGTGGTATCATCGGCAAACATCTCACATAAAGTTGTAAAAAACAGAGGTAGATCGTTTATATATATAGAAAATAGTATTGGCCCAAGGATTGAGCCCTTGGGGACGCCGTACTTAACAGGTAGAATGGAAGAATTTGATCTATTTACCGAAACACACTGTTTCCTGTCTGAGAGAAATGAAGATAGAAGTTCCAAAGCGTTGTCAGTTAGGCCATAGATCTTTAATTTCTCAAGTAGAAGACTGTGGTCGACGACATCAAATGCTTTCATAAAGTCTACTACTAGAACACCTGTGATTTTATTATTGTGTTTATGTTAATAAGCCACTGGTCCACAAGATTAGTTAATGCTGTGTGACAAGAATGGTTGGCCCTGAATCCGGACTGGTTTGGATGAACAGATCGAAGGAATTGAAGTGATTAGAATGTGTTTGTTTTATATATGATCTTCCAAAGGTTTAGAGAGTATAGACAAGATGGAGATGGGTCTATAATTTGAGGGATCAGCATAGTCACCTGATTTATAGATGGTATGACTTTAGCAACTTTAAAAGCTTTTGGGAATATAATTTTTTGCAAGGCATAGGTTGTAGATGTAAGTAAGCGTTTCGGCGATTACTGGGGCTGACAATTTTAAGATTTTCCCATCAATGCCATCAAGACCACTTGTGTTACTTTGTTTTAGGCTACTTAGAGATTTATACACTTGGAAGAAATAGATCTTGAAAATACTTTTTCTTTGACGATCGTTTTAGGTAATTGACTAAGTTTTCTTTTTTTTTTTATAGGAATCTCGACTCCCTGACACTAATAGCGACTCTCTTAAGTCGGTAGCAATGTCTATATCTTTAGTTATCCAGGTTTTTTTTAGGATTGTTGCTAACACGCATTGTTTTAAATGGGGCATGCTTATTATAAACATTAAGGAAACTATGATACCAGACTTCTAAAGCCTCGTCGGGGTCTGTGAATTGATAGACCGTGGAAAGGAATGAGTTCATTAAATCCCGCTGAAAGGAGTCATTGTCAAATTTTGAAAAGTTTCTGTAGGTAACTTATCTTGTGGAAAATTTTTTGGAACTTTTAACTCCTCGCTTGGACCATGTAAAACACACTGGAGAATGGTCGCTACAACCCGAACGTCGGTGCGAGCATATGTCTATCATGGTGTTAACTGAAGAAGTATATATATGGTCAATAAGTGTTTGGGAGGTAGCTGGTGACTCTTGTTGGTTTGTCTATTAGTTGGTCGAGGTTAAATGATTGTGTAGTTTTTCTGTCAAAGATTTGTTCGATTTTAATGAATCAATATTGAAATCACCTAGTAATATATATATATATATAATATATATATATATATATATATATATATATATATATAAGAGATAGGAGAGAGAGAGAGAGAGAGAGAGAGAGAGAGAGAGGGCGGGGAGGGAGTGGGGGGGGGGGCTATTGTGTTTTACAAAAATAAAAGTTGCAGAGGAAGAATCAGACAAAAAGGTAACAAGGAAATGAAATCTAAGAGTCCGTCCATCCCTTACCTAATTATGGTAATCGACATACCATAAATGGCAATATTAAACAATGGTTGAGCAATAGAATCATGATATGAAACTAAGGGAGCGTGGAGCAAAGAAAATCGACGTAAACGGACTGGAAGGCGGTGGGGGACGGGGGTTTTGGGGGGGGTGGGGGGGATGGGGAGGAGAAAAGGGGCTTTAGATTTATCAAAAAAGGGGGGGGGGGGGGGGGGGATTTAGAGAGATACAGCATGAAGCGTAAACCAGTTGAGGTGGGGTGGGGGTGGGGGATAAATGGATAGAAAATGTTAGACTATAGGTGAATAAGATAGAAGGGTTAAGACAGGATAACAACGACAGGTTTTAAATATTCCTCTCAATTCAATAATTGAATAATCATACAAAGAGAATGCTAAAAACAATGGGTACAAAACATTCAGTATAAGATACTAGATAAACCAACGCTACTTACAGTATATTAAGATGTAGGTATAAATGGGGTCGTCCACCCTTCCATATTCTACCATTCACGACTGACATACATGTCACAGTGAGCTGTGAATCAGAGAAAAGAACAACTTGGAGCATTCATTGGGGTGAATTACAGTTCACAAGGGAAAGATTTAAAAACGACCACATACAGAGAGCAGAACATATTTGACTGTGATTTCCCCTATATCATAGGCCTTCACCAGTTCGATAACACATATATACACCCTACATACACCCAGGACATCAGCATCAGATAACCTTATATGGATTCAAAATTTAGGAATGAAAATGTATTCTATGTTTGAGAACAGACCCTATATCTTTTCGTTCATTTCCCCCCCATTTGAGGGTCCCTAAGTTTGCCTGCCAGTATAGCTCCCGTTCTAGAAGACGATCCGTCTTGGAAACTTGTTCAATAGGAACAATAGTAAAGAATTTAACCTATATATCTGCGGGATGGTTGATATTGTTAACGTGAGCTGCAACTTTACACTTAGATTTTTGTTTCTCAATTTAACATAACTTTTGTGGTTAGCCCATCTACGTTTAAGATTAACTGTAGACCCAACATATAAGAATTCCTTGTGATAGTTGCAGCTAATCCAGTAAATCACATTAGGAGTTTCACAAGTTACATGGAAAGTAATATGCCATTTCCTTTTGTCCCAGAAGGAAACAAAAGTAACTATGTCTTTTGAGTGAGCACAGGTGTCACATTTTTTTTGTGCATCTGTGAAACCCTTTTGGTTTTTTTAAGGGCCATGTGTAAAATTTCTCTTTGGAATGGTGGGTTTATAGATTTCACCTAAGTTTTTCCTTCTCTTGTCTGCTCCTATCAAAATATTTCTGGGGAAAATTTTAAAATTTTCTCGATTTTTGTATAAGATCTGAAGGTTCCTCTTAATAATAAGAGACTTGTTGGGGACACGTGGGTCATATGTGGACTCCCAAGCAATTTTCTTATTTTGTTTTTGAAAGGTTTTTCTTGTTTTTAACAAGAGCTTGCTCACGTGGAACTGATGCTCCAAACTTTAAACCATTGTACGCATTGTCCCATTTCCAACCAGACATAACCTGATATTTTGTATATTCTTCTATTCTTTTCTCAAGTATTGTGTCACACGAGCAAATCATTCTAAGCCTTCTCCCCATTCCAATTAGCATTCCTTTAAATACTGCTGTTGGATGACAGGAACTGGGTGGTAAGTAATTATATATATTTTTTGAGACGACGTCCGTTTCTAATTTCCCATCATGATTAATACTCACTTTTACATCTAAGTAGTCCACAGTTTTCCCAGAGCTCATAGTCCATATAATCTTGCCAGGATAAAGCGTGTGTGTGTGTGTGTGTGTGTGTGTGTGTGTGTGTGTGTGTGTGTGTGTGTGTGTGTGTGTTTTCTTCCATTATTACAATAATGAGTTGGCAAAAATCTAACCACAGAAAAGGGGTTGAGATGGGGATGGAAGTGTGAGTGAATGAACGTGGGAATGGAAATTTAGATTATACGTCTCAAATAGCGTACGTGGACCGTGGTAGCATACGTGGACCATATTGAAAACAGAACCATTCATGTAGCCTGTTCAGAAGCCTTTTGTCTGCACATTCGGAATCTTCAGTAAGATATGAATGATTGTGCCGTTGCTCTCTTGGCATCAATTGTACTGTCTGTTCCTTTTTTGCATTCTCGCCACAGAGACTTAAGAACGAATCCATCGGTGGCCCAGATTAGCCACGAAAAATGACTGAGAGGAACGTGCTGTTTTGAAATTAATCTGCTGAAAAACCTAAAAACATAATACGAAAAGTGTTGATTGTTGCCGAAATGGGTAAGAGGAAAGTGCTGACCATAATTAATGTGCTGAAAACCTAAAAGCATAAAGCTTAAAGTGTTGATTGTCGAGAAAAATTCGGCGAGCCTGTGCTCGAGGATCACTCAAGATTGGAAGGGAAGTCAAAAGCTGTCAGCTATCAGTGTGGCCAGGTCTTAACCTTCAATAACCAAAGCATTATAAGTCATATAAATACTGAGTGCATTTAAGATGTGTACATAACAGCACTAACTTGAATCTCCTAAAAAAAAAAGATGCAGTTTCCAGTAACCACACAATAAAATATTTAACAAATCAGGGAAACAATTCCTTCGTAATTAGAATGATGCCTTGACCATAATTTCACACACACACACACACACACACACACACACACACACACACACACACACACACACACGCGCGCGCGCGCGCGCGCGCGCGCGCGCCCGCGCCGCTGCCGCAGGCACGCAGGCACACGCCGCACGCGCACGCACACACACACACACACACACACACACACACACACACACACACACACACACACACAAGCGCGTGTGCGCACTCTCATTCGGCTTGGTTCCTGGTCTCACTATCAATTTTATGATTCACATAGCTGTCACTCAGCACACTGTGACCTCACACCTCAGCAGATGTCCTGTTCTTTATATGGACCTGTCTGCATACAATTATTATGATGCATGCCACTGTTCTGTTCAAACAACTAACATTGTGACCACAGCTACTGGTATCTTGTCTTCAAGAGACATTGGGATATTTGGAGTGGGGTGTGTTATTGTGTGTATTGCTAACTATTTGCAAAATCATACATTTACCCTCATGTATTTTTCTTTGAACAAGCTGGAATGAAGTTGAGCCAAAGGACAAAGATAGAACCTCTATTCACCCTATTCCAAACCAAGTTATCCAGGCGTGTCCAGGTGTAGACTACTTTCTCAGCCAGAACAACTCACGTATCACCATCCTGCAGGTCAACGGGTCAGACTGTAAGAACAGTTTGCCACAGTTCACAGCACACCAGGGAGTGGTGTATGGGATATGTAATGAGTTGTCGGCCTTCTGTAAACTGCATGTGGAGGCACCAATGGGAATGTATGTACGTATCCGTCTTCTACGACAGCAATACTGGTGTGATTCCCGTGAGTGGAATACTGAAATATGCGACTCGACTTCACTGGCATGTGACCATCATTCTGTTGAAGAATCGTTTATCGAATCAACTAAACACTTTATGCGTGTGTTACATACAAACCATCCTTTACTTAAGGTTGATTTTGAATATGTCAAGCAGCATAATGTTAGGGTAACATATAACTCACAGTATTCTGGTTATGTCATAGCACCATATACACGAGGTGTTCACAACGTGCTTTTTCAACACATCATTGACAGTGCCCATAAAGCACGTTATCATGGTCAGTGTTCAGCAATGGTACACTCCTCGTCAATTGAGCTTGAGAAAGATGAAAATGGTGAAACTGACACACAAAAAAAACAAATGACGCTCAACAACACGTCACATACATAGGCGATCCACTCGTAACAGAAGCCAAAACCTTTCTCACATCGTATCTCAACATTCACTTCACGTATGTACGGCGTTTTCATGCAGATCTCAGGATAGATTTTTCTACATTCCCTCAGCATCAGCAACCTCTCGTACAATCAAATGGATTCATTTAACTGTTCTGTGAGTCATTACTCTGTATTTCAGCCACACTTGCACTGCAATCTAAAGCCGGAGTGTGACGATGGACGGGATGAAACAGAACGCTGCCCCTTCAGCAGTCCTCAGTGTCAGGGGAGGGTGGCCTCACGGCACAAATGTTTCTACCTAGTCCTGTTGAAAACAGCAATACACTTCAATCTACATGCGTATACATGTCTTGAACGTGGTGAGACACAGGCTGCATTAAAACCAGGACAGAAATGGACGATTCTCTGCATTTCTTTAACAAATATTTTGACCCAAATCTGAGATTAGGCTCCTTCAAAAGTTGGGATTCGAAAACCCTTTATATACAGTAAGATTCGCATGTGGTATGACAACACTTTAATCTACACCTTCATGAAAACAAAGCCTTTGTACAAGCCCTCAAGACAAAACCAATTTGTGAATTTTACCAGATTTGGACTTGGACTTACTTTATATAAAGAAATTCCGAATGAGTTTGATACCTTTACAATACTTTGTGAACGAAAGGTTCACTCATTTGGTAGAATGTCTTCAAAAAGTGCACCCAATAGGTTTCAATTTATCTGAGTCCATCTTCACAAATACACTACAGCTTCTGTCTAGTTGTCTTCAAGGGCATGCACTCCATTCATTTTTATCGCATGATCCCAAAAGTCATCGCCGTAACGCGACCAATGCATTATTTACTGAGTTCGTGAAAGTGAGTAATAACCAAACAAATCACATGATTCTAGACACGAAAATATTTCGTTGTACATATGATATGTTTCTATGTGATGACGAAATCACAATAGTTCACCACGCCTTGGTATGTGACTTCAAACAGGACTGTCCAGACAACAGTGACGAATCATTCTGTGACCACCCCGGATGTGATGGCTTTCTAGCCACAATTGGTCAATGTGTCCCCTGGAACCAACGTTGCAATGAGTTTTTCAGATTGCCTGGATCACTTAGATGAGGTCAACTGCACTGAAGATACAAGCTACTTGAAAGTGCTGAAAGAGGGGGACAGAAAGACACGGCTCCACATTAACCTGGATGGTACTGGTTACCTAACATGGAAGGTGATGAATGAGGATGAGCCTTGTCCTGACACTCATTATCGCTGTATATCTGAATGGCTGTACTGTCTCCCTGTCTATACTCTGTGCAATGGGTTTTTCTGACTGTGTTTATGGAGAAGATGAACAGGATTGTGAAACAGCAACATGTTCTGGTTTCTTTAGATGCCGAGGTTCTCCAGTCTGTGTCCATGGAGATCATCTGTGTGATGGCTGGGGTCAGTGCCACAGCAGGATGATGAACTGTTGTGTGACAGGAGTTGTCCTGAAGGTTGTCTATGTCAAGGTCATGTGTTTATGTGTGTTAAACCTGTACCAGTGGATATCTTCCCTCAGCTTCGTTATATGGAAGCCACAGGTTCTGGAATGACTGTTAGTGATTTCAGAAAAAATCTTTATCTCATTCATCTCAGCATACCCCATTGTTTCTTATTCAACATTTCTGGTTTGAAGCTTTCAAACCTGCAGTTCATTGATGTCACCAATAACTATCTGAGAATTCTCCATATGGACTTGTTTCTTGACGTAAAGAATCTAAGAAGTCTACGAATAGCCACAACCCTCTCATGCGAATGACAGATCATTTTTTCCCGAAGTGCATTCACTATACACTTCAGCAAGTAGATGCATCAAACACACGTCTTCATATACCAAACAATGTACACTTACCTCATGTCAAAACATTTGAACATCTCTTTTACCGGCATTGAGGTCTTTCCAGCAACAGGTCTGAAAACTACGCCAGAGCTGACTGTACTAGATCTCAGGGGGAATTCTCTGGATGACTTTCCTTTCGATTTATTGTCACGATCCCATCGTTTGATCATACTGTTTCATCAAACTACAGGATCTGTTGTGAGAATCTACGTCCCAAACACTCCCATGAAACAAAATGTGTAACAGTTCACACTGTTCTTCGATCATGTAAACATCTGATACCAAATGAACTGCACAAAGTTTTCTTTCGGTTGCTTTGCGCGTCTGCTGGTATGGGGAATTTAGTTTGGTTCATCACTTTATTTATAAGGAAAAGCGAATTTAGAACCAATGCCACCACAAATGTTGGCAATTTACCATTTACCGGCATTTGTATGGGCAGTCATGTTGGTATTGCTCTGGTAGCTAACAAATCGTTTTGTGGAAACTACATCCAGATTGAAAAGGCATGGATCACAGTGTGACGTGTAAACTGAATGGGTTTGTTTTCCTCTTGTCTACTGAGGTGTCCGTCTTCATCATCTGGTTCATCACTTTGGATCACCTCATCATTTTGTGTTTTCCTGGGGATTCTAGGAGATTCAGCCTTCTTTTAACAGTTGTAGGTTTGTTTCACAACATGGTTCGTAGGGGGTAATTCTATCGGTGATACCATTTCTTCCTGGACTGTCACACTGGGGTCTTCAGGGCCAGTCTGGCCTGTGTCGTCTGGCGTTGTTTGATCATTATCATTCCAATCATGAGTTCAGGTGGTTCACTGTCATTATAGTGACCAACTCGGTATTGCTGTTTACAGCTATGGCTGGTCAAATGATCATCAACAGAAGAATGCCGAAATACAGAATGGCCCTTGACTCCAGCAAAAGGTTGGTGTATACTTCAGTTCACCTGATGAGAAAAGTAACAATAACTTATGTCGCTTGCTGGTTTTCAGTGAGCATATGTAGCATGTTGTCGTCCATTGGAGTTAATGTTTTGGACGAGATGCGCGATGCCATAGTTGTGTTCGTGTTACCACTCAACTCTGCTGTCAATCCGTTTCTTTGTCATGTGGACTACTGTTACACAGAAACTGCAGCAGGCACGGGAAGACAAGTTGCTCAAAGTGTTCAAGTTTAAGGACTGGCCAGTCAGAGAAAGTAGCAGCGAGTAAACAGTCACCAACTGGCGGTACTGAACCAGCACGTCCATGTGTTCATAATGGTAGCTCAAAATAGAGAGCGTGTGCGCGTGTGCGTGCGCGCGCGCGCGCGCGCGTGTGTGTGCGTGTGCGTGTGTGTGTGTGTGTGTGTGTGTATGTGTTGCGTGTGTGTAGGGCTGGGGTTTTTAGTTAGGTGGGGGTTAGGATAAGGTCCTCGGGGTTAGGTAGGAATGTTAGGCTAGGTAGGTGGGCAGAGGAAGTAGGACAAATATTATTTTTGCCTTCCAGTCTTCATCTATTGAGGGAGTGGTAGGGGGATGTTGGTTTCGTTTCCGACTGTTACCCTTTGTTGCTTTGATTCCATATGAAAGAGGCCGGGCAGGATATCGGCATGCCGAGTCTGTGTTGTCCTCGTTGGCAGCCACTTTCAGCCAGTTGCAGAACTGGTGTGGTTGATCGTTTGTCTGTTCAGTTGTTTCGGCAAGTATCCTGCTTCCGCGTCAGGGCTGGGGCCAGATCACCGCAGCCTGCTGCCGCGTGCTGGCAGGTGAGCGGCGGCTTCCTGTTACCTATTGCTCTTCCGAAAGGGGGAGCCCACCCAGGCCGTTCGCTGTCTGTGAGGCAGTTTTCCAGCCATCTGTTGCTCTTTCCCAGGAGGGAAGGACTGCTACGCTCACGCGCTACGTGAGGGGTGCTGCGCCAGGCCTTCCTTCACACCCTCAGTTCCGGCGGAGGCTTCAGTGGAGGAGGTGTTCCTTCGAGAGTCGGGCCCGTTGAGAGGGGGCCTGGTGTGTGTGCGAGTGTTGTGTTCGTCGCGGGGAGGAGTCGTCTTGCGTGAGGCCACGGACAGCGCCGTGGAGCGGCGTCTTCTGGGGAGGAGTCAGCCTGCGAGGGCTGCGCTGAGCTGAACAGGGTCTCCTGGGGAGAAGCCAGCCTGCGAGGGGCCACGGACAGCGCCAAGGAGCAGTTAGGAAGAGGGTGTAGCCATTAGACAGTAGTGTTAGGGGTGTTAGCTGCTGCCTCCTTTAGGGACGTAGTGGCCAGCACGGGATAGGGTACCTGTCGTTGCCTCCCTTAGGGACGCAGCGACCGGTGTGGTAGTGGTCCCGGGTCAAAAAAGAAGATTGGGTCCGGGGAGAGGGGTGGGTGGTAGTAGTTTAGAGATTAGAGCCCCTTGGGGTTAGTCTTTGTCCCGGGTAGTTAGTCACCACGTGTGCGGACTATCGCTGCGTCCCCAGGTCACAGTGATATACCGCAACTGGTGTCTTATGATAGGTTAGGGTCCCCCATGTCTTGTAGCAGGGTAGGGTGGGTCAGCGGGGAAGTGGAATACCAGTGTGCGGTTGTGGATGAACGTGAGTGGTGGTGTGTGTAGTGTGTGTGTGGTGTGTGTGTGTGTGTGTGAAATAAAGAAGTGTGCATGATTGTAAAGCTATGTTAGTGTGCTGTGTTGTCTGGCCTTGTGTGTGATAGGCGTGGCTAGGGGTGATAGGGCCGTCCGGCTTAGCGACTGTGACATAGACAGACGTGACAAGACAAAAGAGAATGTAGATAAAAAGTAAGTATAAAAAAGAAAATGTGTAAGTACCCGCTTATTTCGATGCCAGAACGGTATCCTTGGTTGCAGCACTGCCAGGCACTGCTATCTAATACCAAGAAACCAGAGCCACAGTTTGAGCCACATAAAGAAAGCATCGCTTCATATAAACGTGTGAATACAAACTTCACCACGTCTGCTGAGTCAGAGTATCAGGGCTATAAGTAACGAAAGTAACTAGATAGGTGAGAGAAAAGTCATGAGAAGAAACCCGATGTATTATTACACGCAACGATCGGCCTGAAGGCGGCTGTACCTCTCAATCAACACACTCTGGGTGTGAAACCTCACAGTACATGTGTGTGCATCATGGCGGACAGAACAGTTTTGGATGATCTAGCGATTTTTGTCATTTTAAAGAAGAAGAAAGAGAAAACCACGCCACATGTGGTCAATCACACAAGAAAAATGCACTGCTTGCATTCATGAACTACACAGTGTGTGTGTGTGGTGGGTCAACGACAGTAGGGTACAGACAGAATCGTCAATGATGAAATGCATGCCAAAAAAAGACAGAAAATTAAAAGAAAAGAAAAAAGGGTAACTTTTATTAAAATACAAAACAAAACGAGTCCCACGCGAGTCATTTGCCTAATTTTGACGCGCTGATTCCAAATCTGGCATTATTTTTTTACCTACGATGTGATTTTCTATAATTTTTGAAATTAGTTCTGTTGTCCTGCCTCGGCACACAACAAAAGAAACCGGATGGCCGGATGTCCAATTCACAAGCAGCGCCTGT
>JADBJO010018735.1:17500-22500 GCA_016801955.1 Conus betulinus
ACACACACGTAATTATTTGATGAAGAAGATAACAGGTTTGATAGTAATAACAGTGAAATAGTGGTTATAACGAAGTGACATAAAGAAGAGAACCCCGGTGGTGATGAGGTGGAGAAGTGGGTGGAGGAGGGGTTGGGGGAGAAGGGAAGAAAACTTCAATCACACACACACACACACCACACACACCCACACACACACACACACACACGATCGGAGAAAGTAAGCGGAACTGAACAGGTTTCATGTAACTTAAGGAAAACGCTGTAAGTTGTGACGGAATCAAGATGGAAATAGAACAGAAAGTAGGCTACACTTTGTTAGGTTAAGTATTCCCTGATCTGTAACATCGGAAAAGAAAAGAATGTTTTCAGGAGGGACAGAACGGTGCTGGCATATACTTTTCATGGAACAATTAGCCCATGAAACAATGTTGTCGCTGAATAAATGTTTAGACAGAAAGCTAAAGGAGTGTGTAAAATAGGCGTGTTTGGGATGGATGTTAGAAACTTCGGGGTGCGTGTGTGGGGGAAGGGGAGGGGGAGGGGAACAAAGCTGTAAGCTTTGAATACGGCACGGTAACCGATCCACATAAAAGTGGAAAGGCTGCATAATGGAGTGTCAGCTATCACAAGCGTTAGCCCTTACTAAAGTTTTAAAGAATGTTCGAAGCTAGCAACCAACCTTTCCTTTGCCAAATCACTTTAACCGCAAATATGTACCGCTAATACTTAACAAACTAACTTGAACATAGGGTGAGCATACACAGTGCAACAGTTACAGCGAAGCCGCGATTCCTTTGATCTGAACCATGACCCAGTGCGATTGTCACGTGTGAGAGTCAATTAAAGAGCTGTCAGTGGCTCTCATTGTGACCCCTAACCTCAGGGGAAAAAAAGAAATGTGTCATCGGGTCAGGAAGTCCCAGACTCCGTTGTGTGTGACTGTAGAGCAACAAGTCTGGAGAGTAGTACAGAAGTCCCTTAGTTTCTGTCACGTCTGTTGTGAGAGAAGCTTTTAGACCGTGGTTCGTTCCAGCTGGCAAGAGTCTGCAACCCATATTCATAATGCAGTAAAGAATATTTTAGAACTGACAAAGACTGTATAGGTAATGTCGTATTCAGATTTGACATACAGAACCATAAGCACACACACACACACACACACACACACACACACACACACACACACACGCACGCACGCACGCACGCACGCACGCACGCACGCACCCACGCACGCACGCACGCACACGCACGCACGCACGCACCACACACACACACACACACACATGCAGAGAGAGAGAGAGAGAGAGAGAGAGAGAGAGAGAGAGAGAGAGAGAGAGAGAGAGAGAGAGAGAGCGCAGAGATGCGCACACGCACGCAAGCCCGCACGCGCATACACACACACACACACACACACACACACACACACACACACACACCACACACACACACACACGCACGCACGCACGCACACACACACCACACACACACACACACACACACACACACACACACACACACGCACAAAACTGGCAGGTATGGTGAAAGAAATGTGAACATGTAACTTTCACTTTCTTTTACCTTGATCTACAAAATCAGCCGTCACCACTTTTCCATTTGTTACAAAGGGTAGGTAGACTGAAAGATACTGAACACCTGCCGGCTACAGTACACATGACCCCCACCCCTCACCCCTCAAAAAAAAAATTCTTTTTATTGACTAGAGCCTTCGTTAGAAAATTACTTCACACGTATAAACAGCTTTCTTTATGAATCAAGAGCATCGACCTTGGCCTCAAACCAGGTCTTGAAATGGCGTTAGAACAAAATGTTGCTATACGATGGATGGTTGAGTGCCGCGCCAATTACGCTAAACCCTGACACTGATTCTTGTGTGTACATTCCAACAGAACAGTCTCATAAGTGACATGTTCTTTTCAGCTCTTTGATGATCTGATGTGACCTGCCCAGTGCCACGTGGAGAAGTCCTTTCAAGAGCTGTCAGGGCTGTCACTGTGACTCCAAAGCTCAGGGACAACTTTTATCTGGGTCAGGAATTTTCCAGTCAAATAATCTGCCGGAATACTTAAGGATTTTATGTCCTAAAATTAAGTGGTTGTTGAAAAGTGAATTTTGCTTTTTTTTTTGCACGAGTTATTTCTAATGATAAAACGGAAGGGATTCCTTGTGATTGCTCGTCATACATACGTAAGAGATTGTAACATCAGATTAGAAATTATTTTCACATGATTAGAATGTTGTGAGAATAAAGCAGGAAAAAAGAAGGGATTGGTTTTGGAGGAACGAAATCTGGTTCAAGGCCTCGTCTTCTCCAGAGAGTGGATCGGGATTTAACGTGCATGCAAGATTTTTTTTATGCATGTCTTCATGCAAAGAAACCTGAGATTAAAGTCTCCATCAAAGGACTAAGAGGGGTGTGAACTCAGAAACGTGCACTCCCTGAGAGACTTGCCATTGTGACTGCAGATATTCTAAGGAGACTGATGTACAATTAGGTTGATGACACCGATCTTGAATGATATTGCCGAACCTTAAAGTTGGGGACTTAATATTCCACCCATTCAACAGGCAATTGGACCCCACGAAGACCTACTCACAGTCGTCAAAAAGCGGAAAATGAAGTGGTACGGCCATGTGTCCCGATCAGCAGACCTTGCACAGACAGTCCTGCAAGGAACAGTCAGAGGGAAGCCGCAATAGAGGGAGGCAAAAGAAGAGGTGGGAAGACAATATCCGAGAGTGGACTGGAATGAGCCTGGCGGAATCTCAGCGAGCGGTGAAAGACAGGGACAGACGCAGGAGAGTGGTGGCCGGATCATCAAGGGTGCTCCAACGACATTAGACGATGCCAAGGAATAGGTAAAGCCAAAGGTAAAATATTCCACCACTTCTTGTGTCCAAGCTTCCTGACCCACATGACATTGTTATGACATGGTTTTTTTTTTTTCGCTAAGACATCCAGCAGCTAGCATACAAAACGGTTCAATTCAAGTCATTTAAAGCAAGAACATCAACCTCAAGATCGTGGGATTGAAAGAAGAGTTTCTTTTCCAAGTTAACATCATGCGGTCTCCCATCTCCTCTACGGCCTTCAGTTTGAGTCTTTAAACTGAGGTCTGTCGCGTGAAGGCATGTGTGTAAAAGATCTTGCACGCACGTTACATCCCATCCTACTTTTGGGGAGAGTAGGCTTGCTATCGTGTTCCGGTAGAAATAAGTGACAAAATCCACGTGAATGCATGCACACTAGTACAGTAGAAAATCAGAATTATGAAGTTAGTTGGCACAGCAAGTAGAAGAAGTAGGAGACAAGTGTACAGGGATAGGGGTGTGTGGGAGGCGGGAGGGGCTATAACAGATCAGTTTTTGAACAATATTTCCAAACTACAAATGGGGGGAATGTGTGGGGACTATCTCCATATACAAACAAGGTCTCAAACTAAAAGACAAGACGGAGACAAAGGCTAGAACAGACCCTGATGGGAAAATATTTGGACCAGACAGAGAATGATAGACAAGTAACAAGAGAAGCCAAAGATGGCTGTTTTCTGTCACAAAAGAGGACGGCATCACCCCGTCTTAACACACCCAGCTTACACAGTTATCTGCAGTCAAAGAGAGCAGTCTGATACAGGGTGTGCACTACCGCGAAACGGCGTTCTCTCGCCCCAGCTGTGCCCAGCTCCCAGTCTCACGTGCAGCCATCATTAAGGGATCTGCCAGTCGTCGCCACTGCGTCTTATATCCCCCTAGGAAAAGACGTCATCCCAGGGAAGAGGGAACACAGACCAGGAGTTTGGATGATGGGAGGTGTAGGGTGTGAGGGGCAAAGGGTGAAGGGGGTAGGGAGGAGAGAAAAAAAAGGTGGGTTTGTTCTGACGCCTCTTTTCATTTCCTGTCATTGGGGTTTACAGAAATGGCACACAGAGAGCTAGCCAGGGGAAATGGTGTCTTCTTTCCTTGTCTTGATTAAGAAGTCTTGTCTGTACCCGTGTATGCGTGAGTGCGTGGGAGTGGTATGCAAGTGTGTGTGTGTGTGTGTGTGTGTGTGTGTGTGTGTGTGTGTGTGTGTGTGTGTGTGTGTGTGTGTGTGTGTGAGAGTGTGTGTGTGTGTGTGTGTGTGTGTGTTTGTGTGTGTGTGTGTGTGTGTGACTGAGAGAGAGAGAGAGAAAGAAAGAGAGAGAGAGAGAGAGAGAGAGAGAGAGAGAGAGAGAGAGTGTATTTGTTGTCTAATGTTAAGGTTGGTTTATGTTGAAAAATCATCTTTTTAAATATAAATTTGAAACACGTGCAAACGCAAGTGGCAGTGCTTTCTTAGCTGTTTGCTACAATCTTTTAAGCTGAGACCTAGCGTTATTGTTACATATTTAAAGGCAATAAACAGAGGAAGAGAAGGAAAAACAATATTCGTACTGATGGGGCGGAAAAGGGTTAGAAGTAAGTAAGGAAAGTACAAGCTAGAAGATGTCTCCTGTTCGGATGAAATCGATGAAAACCCCAGAAGTGATGTTGAGATAGACAAACAAAAACGGGTGCTTTGTCGTTAAAAAAAAATGTGGTATTAAGTTTATCATAGAAAAAAAAGAAGTCGGAATTGTTTCAGAAAATTACACTTCTCTCAACGTTCAAACTCGACTGCTCTTTCCTGCATTGACATGGAGTTTACAAAACATACATCAGAAAACAATGAAGTGATCTTAAAAATATCCAGGCACTAAGAAGACGAAAAGAAACAAGGAGGATTGTTTTCTGCCATTCTATCATCCCCTCCAACCCCAAAAGAAAGGCTGTGTCTTCACAGTCCGTCAGAGAGGTCTCAGAGGAGATAGGTTGGTTTGGCTCTCTGCCACTTCCAGCGGACTCTACCCAGTAACCCTCACGTGCGTGCTGCTGTCCATTGAGGAGCTGTCAAAGGCTGTCACTTCGACTTCTCAGCTCAGGGAAGGATTTTCTTTGAGCGACGAAGCTGAATTGTTGAAA
>JADBJO010018736.1:0-12500 GCA_016801955.1 Conus betulinus
GCAACAGCACGCACACATCAGGAGGCGTCGGGCAGGCAGCACAGCAGCAGTTCACGCATTCACTCACACGAAACACACGCATACTCCACGCACACACAGAACACACACACCACACACACACCCACACCACCACACACACACACACCCCCAACGAACACACACACACCACACAACACACACACACACCACACACAAGCCACACCAACCACACACCCCACACACCACACATCGAACCCCCACACACACCAACACACCACACACACCACACCAACCACACACCCACACACACAGAGGCAGGGATGCGGGCAGGCAGGCAACCCCCCGCATCACACGACAGCACATGAACTCCCCCCCCCCCCCCCCCCCACACACACACACCACAAACTACTGTCCTCTTCTCTTCCTCTTTCTTCTTCTCTCACTCTTGTCCCCTTCCCGCCTCTCGTCTCCTCCTCCTCCCCTCCTCTCAGTCCTGCATTCTTCTTCTTCTCGTCTTCTCCTCCTTCCCTCTCCTTCTTCTTCCTTCTTCTAGCTACTACTTTCTCCGTCTCCCCTACATCCTTCTTCTAGTCTTTTCTTCCTTCTTCGTATTCTTCGTCTTCCTTCTTCGTGTGTCTTCATCCTCCACCTGCTCCTCTGTTCACTTTCTGTCGTTGTTTGTTGTTGTTGTTGTTGTTGTTGTTGTTTCATCCTTCTTATTCTTCTTCTTGTGTTCTCTTCTGGTCTGCTCTTCTTCTTGATCTTCCTTCTCCTCCTTCTCCTCCTCTTCCTCATGATCTCCTCCTCTATTTCTTCTGGAACTTTCTTTTGTGTCACTTTTCCCCCCCTCCCCTCCTTGTTTTTACACTACTTTTCTCTTCTTCATCTTCTTTTTCTTTTCTTCACTCCTCTGTCTTTTCTTTTCCCCCTCTCCTTTATCTTCTTTTCTTTTTTCTTCGCCTCATCTAACTCCTGCGTCTTCTTGTGTTTCCCCCTCCATTTTTCGTCTTCTTCATTATCATCATCTACATCATTTTCATTTCTTTTTTTTTTGTCTTCGCCTTCTTCTGCTTGAGTTTTTTCACCTTCTACGTCTTTCTATTTTGTCTTTCTTCGTCTTTTTTTTCCACCTATCTTTCTTTTTTCGTTCCTTTGTCGTGTGTATCTATCGGATTTCTTTGTTGCGTTTTTTTTTTGGGGCAATTCCTTCCTGCACTCTTTATCGCTCGGCATCCGCGCGTATTGTTCTCACCGTGCCTGCTTTATTTTCTTTCTACCCTCCGCCACCCCCCCCTCCCTCCCCCCCCCCCTCCTCCTCTCTCCACCCCCCATTCCTTTCCCCAGTTCCCACACCACCAGCTCGCTTCGTCATCCTTTTCCCCCCATTCCATTTTCCCCCCTCCCCCTTCGTCTGCCATCGCTTTACCCCTCGTCCCCATTCTGTCCTTAGCTTTTAACTCGCTATTTCACCTCCTCCTTCTATTCCCTCCCCTTCTCTATATCCTTCTTCAGCTTTTAGCTGTCACGTCACTCCCCCCCCCCTTCCCTTCCCCTCCCCCCGCCTCCCTCGCCACCTTCCTTCCTCCATCTCGGCCCTCCCCCAAAGACAAACAGTAGGAAGCTCATTGTCACGACAGCTGGGAAAAGCATAACACGGGAGGGGGGACAGGAGAGAGGGAGGTAGTGTGGGGTAGGGGGTGTGGGTGGGGGGTGGGGGGGAAACAGAGGGCGCGCTTATGGCTTATCTCACGCCTCTTTTGCCACACGATACATTCTTTGCTACTGCCCCCCCCCCCCCCCCCCCCCCCCCCCCCCCCCCCCCCCCCCCCCCCCCCCCCCCCCCCCATCTCGCTTCCATCCTATCCCCAAACTCGCCTCCATCCGATCCCTCCAAACTTTAACCCCCCCCCCTCCCCCCCCCTCTCTCTCTCTCTCTCTCTCTCTCTCTCTCTCTCTCTGTTCCCTGCTGTTCTTCGCTGACCCCCCGCCACACTCCTTCTCCGTCCCCTCCCTGTCGCTCTTCCACCCCCCACTCCCTCCCTCCCTCCCATCACGTGCCCATTTGCCTTAACTCACTGTTGAATATTTCGTTGTAACGCTCCTTACGTGTTAGCGTTTGTCAGCTTCGTTCTGTGATTCTCTGTGTATAGATCTTTGTGTGTGTGGGCTCTCCTTCCCTCCCCTTTCCCCCCACCCCCTTCCCTCCTCTCCCCTCTCTTGTCCTCAGTCTATGTGTTGCCGTCTGCGTGTGTTTGGTGGTCCGCTTGATGATCTGCTTTATTCATCCAATCCTCCCTTTCTCGTCTCTGCTCTCTTTATCCCCTTTCTTCTCTTGTTACTTTGTCTTTGATTCTCAAGTTTCTGACTCATTTTTATGTTCCAAAACGGAGTGCCGAGGGAGGAAAACGAAGCACAATTTAGAGAGAGAGGGAGTTAGTTTCCGCCAAGGACATAGACAAACAAGGTACAGGACAAGACACACAGCATTTCGACCTCTTGGGTCTTCTTCAGGCAAAAAACAAGTAACTAAAGCAGAGAACGAGAAAATACTTATCTGGTCATGTTGGAGCAAACCGATAAAAAATCTTTTTTTAATGACAAAATGAGCTGTCTAATCACCCTGTAGTGAACCTGTGTGTGTGTGTGTGTGTGTGTGTGCGTGTGTGTGTGTGTGTGTGTGTGTGTGTGTGCTATTGCCTTATTGTCACCAAGAGTGGTAGTAATCCTGTCTTAATTTATTTTTTCAATATTTTGACCTGTATTCCTAACAGTAGTATAATTATCATCATTACGACCTTGACTCACACATCATTTCCCTTCCAACAGCCTCTTTCTCATTCAACGCCTTCCTGGCGCTGAACTCTGAAGCGATCAAAGCTAAGTGAATGTTCGTTGTCCTATTTGTTTGCATCTTGCCTGAAGAAGACTTTAAGAGGTCGAAAACGCGTCGTGTTTTGTCTTGTGACTCGTTTGTCCACGTTTTCTGGGGGTGGTGCGCTAACATTTATTTCAGATTTGTTTAGATTTCCGCCTGCAGTCGTCTCACTTTCCAACCTGACAATGATGATTAACCCTTTTACATCTTCCGCTTTATGAGGGAATAGGTAAAAAGTGAGCAGTTGGGTCATGTTTTTTTTTATTTATAAGCACTGTAAAGGCGGCGGTCATACTAGGCCTGACAGTTTGCAAAAACCCAGCTCGTGAATTTGGAAAACAGACCCAGTTGAAACTCGGAAAAAAAACAACTCTCGAAGCCCAAAACACCCCTTTTACATCATGTATCCACAGTACACATATGGTCTGTATACTGAGTGAGTCAATGCACGACACAAAACATGGTGCTTCAGCAACTTTCCAAAGTGTTTGTTGTGTGTGTTGTGTTGTGTTGTGTTGTGCGTTGCGTTGCGTTGTTGTGTTGCGTTGCGTTGCGTTGTGTTGTGTTGTGTTGTGTTGCGTTGCGTTGCGCTGCGTTGTGCGTTATGTTGCGTTATGTTGTATTGTATTGTATTGTGTTGTGTTGTATTGATAACATTGTATTGTTCTGACTTTTGCCGTCTTGCCTTGCCTTGTAGTGTAATGTGTTGTTTTGTATTGTATCGCATTGGATTGTGCTGTTGTACTGTATTGAATTCAAATAATTACAAGGTACAGTATTCTGTTGTTCTGTTTTTGTAGTCTATTGTGTTGTGTTGCGCTACAACACATTTTGCGTCACGTCACAAAACATCGCGCACTTCTTGATCCTTCCAAAGTATTGTATTGTACTGAGTTTTGTTGAAATGGACATTGTCGTGGTATATTGTGTCGTGTTACATGATATTTTCGTGTGTTTTGTATCACGTTGTCCCATCGAGATGGCTTGATGTTGTCCAGAGGGAATGAAGGACGTTGATAAACACAACTACATTTCAACCAGACACCTTGTCCGCTGTGGCTCTCTCTAATCTTGATCGGCAGATAGGGTCACCCGAAGCGCTTTGGATTCTGGCATGTTTCGATCTGTAGGATTGCAGGGGTTAACTCAAGGTTAATCAGTGGAAGGAGAACTGTCACGATGGGAGAGTTAAAGCAATGCACTTCAACCGTATTGACACACTCGGTTGTTTTCAACAAGCTTTTGAAATTGGAGATCTTCACAGGAACCATTGAAAAACGACCGAAGTAAGTCAGCAGACGTGCAGTGTCTCTTCTCTGGTGGGTTGCCTCATGCCGTTTACCGTTGGTTGCGGTTGCACTGCAGCGCTGGGAGCTATGACAAGACTATCCTAAGAGAAGCTGTGTAAGTGGAAGCCAAAACGAGCAGCGCGGGAGGAATGAAACTGATAGGGATTAGAGGATAGGGGATTAGAGGATAGGGGGTAGAAGTTAGGGATTAAAAGTTAGGGATTAAAAGTTAGGGATTAAAAGTTAGGGATTAGAAGAAGATAAAGTTGAGAATTCCTGTAGGCCTGAGTTTCCGAAAAGAAGGTGAGAGATCAGCGAGATGAGGGAGGAGAATGGGGGAAGGTGGAAGGGTGGTGTGCAAGGTGGTGGAGAGGGTGGTGGTGGTGGAAGGTATGTGTCCCTCGCTCTAAACACGTGTCAAACAATCATCCTTCGCCTAATTTCATTTCAGTCAGTGCCAGTGCCTTCTTTAATCCCACAGTCCATTCATATTTTTGCGCTAAATCAGACAGTATCAAGTGGTACTAAATCAGACAGTTTCAAGCGGTACTAAATCAGACAGTATCAAGTGGGTATAGCATCATCGATTGTATAAAAACATGATGGTCACTTTCTCCGTTCAACAGCATGTCGGTAAAAACGTTACACGGTTGGGTTTTTTGTTTTTGTTTTGTTTGTTTGTGTTTTTCGGGCTCCTGGCAAGGAACATTTGCAATTGCTCACGAGTGCAAAGGATTGGGGGAGGGGGGGGAGGGACTAGTCATAGGCTGGGGACTCTTGGCACACTTTGATTTCAAAGGACATGGTCAAACCCGAAAAACAGAGACCTGTTTAAAACTGCTGTGACCTGTGTGCGCTAATGTTTCGTTTCTTCCCGCGAATTAAAGTAAGTCTGAAACCGTGTGTAAAACATGAGTCATGAAGCTTTTCCAAACAACATGACTGTCTGTCCTCCTTAACAGCAGGCCTCCTCCTCCTCCTCTCTCCTCCTCCTCTTCCTCCTTCTTCTTCTTCTTCTTCTTTCTTCTTCTTCTTCTTCTTCTCTCTTCTTCCTGTGCCCTCCTACTTCCCCCTCTTCTTCCGCTTGTCGTGCTCAGATCCGGTGGTGAAGAAAGTTCAGCCAGTGACCAACAGGGGGTGGTGGGTTTCAAACTCTTTTAGGCATCCATACACTGTGTTCTGGAGTGTGGGTTGGCTGCGCTTTCCTGCTGCAGCTGCACTGCAGGGCACTCACCGCTCTAGGCCTGCTTCGGAAATTTAAAATCAGGGGAAGATAACGCCTGTCTTTCCATTGCAAAAGGAGTTACCGCCTTTTCTCCGTTCACGGGTCAAAGACATCGATTTAGAGAGATAGAAAAAACATTTCAAGAGCACTCCAGAATAGCGATTAGGATATGGTTTGCCTGCTTGGTAGTTTGCCCCAGGCGAGCCATTTCATATCCATGTTTTGGCAGTTCCTTTTTCTGATTGAACTGTTAAGCTGACTGACTGAGCAAAATCGCTTTGGGTGTACTACCAAACAACACTTTATTCCCATGAACACAGCGGGCTCACTCGCTGAACGCTAGCTCTGACTCAGATTACCTCCCTTGCAGATGTCTGCGAATTGTCTGTAAGGAACATGCATCAACACAAAGTGCAGTGACTATCGGAACCCTTTGGAGGCACCTCGTGGCCTGTCCATACAACTGGAATGAAGCCAAAGATCCCCCCCCCACCCACCCCCACCCCAAACACTCCCTTCCCCTCCCCACATCTCCCACCTGACGTCAGCATTCAAACCTGAGAACTTGCTCGTGACCTTATCCGGGTTTCCAAAGCAGCCCCAGTCCACTGATTTTGATCTGTTGCTTGGAAACCATCTACGTGCGTCTTTATGAAAATGGCAGAGAGAGAGAGAGAGAGAGAGAGAGAGAGAGAGAGAGAGAGAGAGAGAGAGAGAGAGAGAGAGAGAGAGAGACAGAGACAGACAGACAGACAGACAGACAGACAGACAGGCAGCAGGCAGACAGCAGGAGACAACAGACAGAACAGGACAGGACAGCAGACAGACAGACAGACAGACCTCCAACAGGTCAGACAGACAACCTCCCAACCCGGAGACAGAGACAGACAGACTAGACAGAAGCCTTTTTTGAAGAGAGAGACAGACAGGAAGAGCAGGCAGGAGGCAGACACCACCCCCCTGTTCCGTTCCCCCCCAACGGGGAGAGAACAGGTTTGTTAGAGTTAGAAAGACAAAGCTGCAAAGCCAGAGAAAAAGTCCACCAAAGGGAGGACTCCATTCCCCAGATAATTCCGCCCCCCCCCCCCAGCCCCACCCCCCCCCCCCCCCCCCCCCCCCCCCCCCCCCCCCACCAGGGCTGACGGACTAACGGCGTTGACAGAGTGTTGAAATGCAGACAGGCATGTTTGCTTTTCCCCTCCGCACCACACGTGGCTCCCAAAATTCCAGACAATTTCTCTCTCTTTTCACTTAAACCCCCACACACACACACAAAAAAATGTGTGGTTGTGTGTTTGTGTGTGTGTGTGTGTGTGTGTGTGGTGTTTGTGTGTGTGTTGTGTGGCGCGCGCGCGGCGTGCGTGCGTGCGTTGCGTGCGTGCGTGCTGGGGCCTGCGTGTTTGTGCGTACGTGCGTGCGTGCCTTGTGTGTGTGTGTGTGCGTGCGTGTCCTGTGTGTGTGTGTGTGGTGTGTGTTGTGAGTGTGAGTGTGTGTGTGTGTGTGGGTGTGTGTGTGTGTGTGTTGCGCGCGCCGCGCGCGCGCGCGCGTGCCGTGCGTGCGTGCCTGCGTGCGTGCCTGCGTGTGTGTGCGTGCGTGCGTGCGTGCCTGTGTGTGTTGTGTGTGCGTGCGTGCCTGTGTGTGTGTGGTGTGTGAGTGTGAGTGTGTGTGTGTGTGTGTGTGTGTGTGTTCTCTGTATATGTGTATAGTGTGTTTGTGTATGAGTGTGTAAGAGAAAGCCCCCCCCCTCTCTCTCTCTCTCTCTCCTCTCTCCTCTCTCTCTCTCTCTCTCTCTCTCTCTCTCTCCTCTCATGGTTTGAGTCTGAAGTGGAGAATTGTCTTCCCACAACAATGCATATGAAGGAGCACAGACACGCATTTAACGATGAATGGTGTAGATGGAAATAAAGATGACAGCATTGGAGAGCCATGCGAGATGTCTTCATGTAGTGTTTTCTTTGATATTCATCAAAACACTACGGCGTCAGCCAGGCCTGAGAGATACAGATACCTGTGGTGTTTGATCACAAAAGTAGTTCAGCACTGGCTTTCAACAATCGGGATGCTTGAAGTGGTTAGCCTTCCACCGTGCTGTCAGTATCTTTCTGTTTTAACTCATGGCACGATCAAAGCCGTTCTTACTTGGACCAATATTTATTCCGACTTATTACGTTTATAATTGTAGAACCTGCCATAAGCTAACTGGGTTCTACAATGCCCAAACTTCCAGTTCTCAATCAAGGATCCATTCAGTTCTGCTTAAGCTGATAATCCTATATTTTGCTCACAGAGAGTTGGAAAGAAAATAAAATCGTTCGAACATCATTTGGATCTAAGGGGAGGGTGGTGGGGAAGGGAAGGTGGGGGGGGGGGCGAAAAGGGGAGATAAACTGAGGAGGGAAAGGGGCATGTAGATTGTGTCCGCATACAGAAAGGAGAAGACACTAAACCTGGCGCAGAGTCCGGCACGATTTGTGTCTGATGCTGGGACTGCGCAGTAAAACTCTTCTGGCGAGGGTTCATCACACAGGTTGCATGCAGCTTTAAGGTCAATGGAGAACACGGATCTTTTTTCCCACCTGCTCTGTCTCTGTGGATATGACTCCAGTCTGCGGTCTCAGTTTGCGTGTTCTTTCCTACCGCCGTCATGTGCATGTAAGCTATCTTAGGAACCCACGATGAAAGTTGACAGACAACATGGCGTCAGAATGCAGTCTGCTGATGGAATAATACGACCAAAAAAAAAGTTCACAGGCAAAGGGACTGCTGAAAGAGATTCCATCCTCCCAGACTTGTACACTACTCTGTAAAGAGGTGATGACGAAGGCTGCTGCAGTCGGCGAGTTCGTGTGTTGGGTCGAGCAGCGGCCTGTATGAACTCACACTTTATGCATGTGGTGAACATTCTCCAGTTGTTCATATCAGTTGGGTGGACGGATTTCTGGACATTTCTTACATGGATGTATCAAATAGTGTGTGTGTGTGTGTGTGTGTGTGTGTGTGTGTGTGTGTGTGTGTGTGTGTGTGTGTGTGTGTGTGTGTGTTTGTTTGTTTGCGTGCGTGCGTGCGTGCGTGCGCGCGTGCGTGTGTGTGTGTGTATGTGTGTTGTGTGTGTGTGTGTGTGTGTGTGTGTGTGTGTTTCATCTACGTATTTATTTATTTATTTTTGCCGGATGTGACAATACATTCTCCCAAGAAAACTGTTTGAAAAAGCCCGCGCTCTGTTAGAAAAAACACATATGTCTACACATAGTCGCAGCGACACAGAGCTGCACGGAGGAGGCATCAGTTCGGATCAGTTTAATTCAGAAACATGAGAGAGTTCGTTGTAAGTTCATGTACTACTTTCGCAAAACCAACGAAAACAAACAAAGAAACAAACAAAGCCTTCAACTCTTTACAGGAGTTCACGTGGGCCGGAAAAACCCACAATGCTTTCCTCCTCCTCCGCCTCGAACCCTAAACCCCTGACCTCCCGTTCTCTACTCCACGGCATTAATCACTCCGCCATGGTGGCTAATGTGAGGCTTCAACTTTTTAATTAAACACAACGTTCACGCAACCCTCCCCACCTACTTCCGGTGGGTAGCCTCGCTCTGGCGGTGCCAAGTCCGGAAGCTGACAGACTATTGACAACTTCCGGTCTCTGTCTTAGCGCTTAACAAGCATGGCTTTGAAAACATTATGCCTGGTTTGCGTCCTAAGTCATTCCTCATCCTCCCATCTTCGCTCTTGACAAAAGGCGATGAGATGGGAGTCTTTCTCTTCTTCTGTTTGTTGGCGTCTCTCTCTCTCTCTCTCTCTCTCTCTCTCTCTCTCTCTCTCTCTCTCTCTCTCTCTCTCTCTCTCTCTCTCTCTCTCTCTCTCTCTCTCTCTCTCTCTCTCTGAGTCTTTCCCTTTCTCACTTACTAAAACATATATCTTTGTTCTCTCTCCATGTCCCGCTCTTTCTCTTTTCCTATCTGTCTTCATGTGTCTCCCCCACCCCCCCTTCTCTCTCTCTCTGTCTGTCTCTCTCTCTCTCACTCTCGAATCATTGCCTGCCTTTCTTGTCCTTTTTCTGTCTGTCTTATCTATTGTGTTTAATGTAAAAGATAAGAATTCAAACTTTCAAACTTTGTAAAATTAAACAAATAAAGGAGGTGGGACACAAGCACACGTGCGCGAGCTCTCTCTCTCTCTCTCTCTCTCTCTCTCTCTCTCTCTCTCTCTCTCACACACACACACACACACACACACACACACACACACACACACACCACACACATCACAGCACAGCACAGAACACCACACCACACCACACCACACCTCACCACACCACACCGCAACGCGACGCAACGCATGCACATGAAGGGTATAAATAAAAGTGAATATAAAATCAAGAAAGCCCCAAGGAAAACAGACCAGAGAGAGAGAGATTGAGGGAAAGAGAGAGAGAGGGGGGGGGGGTCAAAGATGGTTATGCAGAGGGATGGAAGAGAACAGGAGGGTAGGGAAAGTATGTACACACCATTACATACTTCCAAAAAAAAGGGAAAGAAAGATAGATAGAGGATAGAACGACAGAAGGAAACGATGATCAACCGAACGAATGAAAAACGAGAAGAAAAAGAAAGACAGAAAGACAGGACCGACAAAAAACTAGGGAGGGGGGGGGGGGGGGGGGGGGGTTGAGGAAGAGCAATAAATTAGAAATTTAAAAAAAAAAGGAAAAAAAGAGAGAGACAAACAGAAAGAAAAATAAAAGGATGGAAGGGAAGGAAGAAAAAAAGAAAGAAAGGAGGAAGAAAGAGTGGAAGAAAAAAAGAAAGGAAAAAAAAAGAAAGAAAGAGACCGACAGACAAGAAAAAAAAAAAAGAAAGATAGAAAAGATTAAAAGAAGGAAGGAAGGAAAACAAAAGCGAGAAGGAAGGAAGGAAGGAAGGAAGGAAGGTAAGACAGAAAAAAATGAAGAAAGAAAGAAAGAAAAGAAAGAGAAAGAAAAAAGACAGACAAAAAAAAGAAGGAAAAAAAAAAAGAAAAAGGAAAAGGAAAGAAAGAAGAGAGAAAATCTGTTTTGAGAAGGAAAAATGAAAACAAAGTTTTTTCAAGAAAAAAAAAGACGTTCAGAGTCCAAGACTTCAATGACGGAGTAGTCTTCCACCAATCAGCTTCGTCTCAAGGCCGTCTGGAAACTCGTCCTGCCGAAATTAATGAGAAAGATTAAAGGCAAAGAAAGAAAGAAAGAAACTTAAGAAAGGGCCAGCTCTTGTACGAAGCCGTTTATTTGTCAACCGTGTAGGAGTGGTTGTGGTTGTGGTGAGGTGGTGATGGTGGTGTGTTGAAGGTAGGGAGTTGGAAGGTGGGGTGGTGTAAGACATAAATGTACCGTGAAAGCGTGCGTGCGTGCGTGCGGCGTGCGTGTGGGTGTGTGAAGTGTGAAAGAAAAGTGTGGTGTGTGTGTGTGTGTGTGTGTGTGTGTGGTGTGTGTGTGGGGGTGAAAGAGAGAAAATCTGTTTGAGAAGTTTCAAGTGAAACACAGTGTTCTGGCGATTGTCCTGAATAGTCCAAGACGTTCAGAGTGCTCACTTCAATGCCGACGTAGTCTTCCACCAATCAGCTTCGTCTCCAGGCCGTCTGGAACTCGTCCCGCTGAAATTAATGAGCGATTAAGGGCACTCCCGAACGTCCACAATAATTAAAGGCCAGCCTCTTGTACGAAGCCGTTTATTTTGTCAACCGTGTAGGAGTGGTTGTGGTTGTGGTGAGGTGGTGATGGGTGGTGTGTTGTGGTGGTAGGGAGTTGTGATGGTGGGGTGTGTGTACGTATACATGTGCGTGCGTGCGTGCGTGCGTGCGTGCGTGCGTGCGTGCGTGCGTTGCGTGCGTGTGTGTGTGTTTGTGTGTGTGTGTGTGTGTGTGTGTGGTGTGTGTGTGTGTGCGCGCGTGTGTGTGTGTGTGTGTGTGTGTGTGATTTAGAGTTACAGCGATATTCAGATTGTCCTGAACAAGGCATACCTTTCCTTGGTTCTAATGAACATGTTTCACAACGCAGCATCTCTTTTAACCAGCCCTCATGACCGGTGACGTTGATTCAGCTCCTGACAGGTGTACAAGCGGCTAGAATCCGTAACAGTTCCAGAAAATTTATAGAATTTTCCAGAACTGGATCATTTTGGTTATCTACTATTTACCACTTTGTTTCTATAATAAATTAATACATTTTTATTAGTGATGTCGGGTCATGGGTGTCGAACAGTTAATTCGAAAAAAAAAAAGCAAACAAACAAAAGAGCAGACGAACAAACCTTGTATGTTAGATTTGGGAGCTATATTTAGAGAGAGTGAGAAATGAATTAGTTGGAGTTGAAAACCAGTCTCTCCAAAGAGAGAGAGAGAGAGAGAGAGAGAGAGGAGAGAGGGAGAGAGAGCGAGGAGAGAGAGAGAGAGAGAGAGAGAGAGAGAGAGAGAGAGAGAGACTGAGACAGAGAGACAGACAGAGAGAGACAGTCCAGTCGCAGAGAGAGAGAGAGAGAGAGAGAGAGAGAGAATGAGAGAGAGAATGAGAGAGAGAGTATGTGTGTGTGAGAGGAGAGAGTATGTGTGAGAGAGAGAGAGAGAGAGAGAGAGAGAGAGAGAGAGAGAGAGAGAGAGAGAGATGTTGACAAGTAACATGTTGTATATATCACTCTTCGCTGAAATATCACTCTTAGTTGAAAGATAGCAAGATTGGAAGACGGTAAAAAAAAACGCACAGAGAAACAGTGGAAAAACAGACAGGAAAAGACAGCAACAGAGGGCAAAAGAGGGAGAAAATGGACAACCATAGAAAAAACAAAATGCGTGACTTGCTCTCTCTCTCTCTCTCTCTCACACACACACACACACACACACACACACACACACACACACACACACACACACACACACACACACACACACACACACACACACACACACACACACACGTGCGCGGTGAAGACAAATGTTGCCCGCGGCCAGGACGGAGTAATGTCTGTTTGGAGACACTCTTTGACATGTTACCTCTCAAGTAATAGGTTTAGGAGTTCCTGTACAAACAAATACATGTAAGAGCTACAAAACGGCAAATATCTTACCTTTAATCGGAGCAAAGATGTCTAGAAGTAGCCAAATA
>JADBJO010018736.1:20000-22500 GCA_016801955.1 Conus betulinus
ACAATCATACATAAAACAGAAAGACGGGGACAGACAGGCACAATCATACATAAACAGAAAGACGGGGACAAACAGGCACAATCATACATAAACAGAAAGACGGGGACAAACAGGCACAATCATATACAAAAAACAGGAAGACAGGGACAGACAGGCACAATCATACATAAACAGAAAGACGGGGACAAAACAGGCACAATCATATACAAAAACAGAAAGACGGGGACAAACAGGCACAATCATATACAAAAACAGAAAGACGGGGACAGACAGGCACAATCATATACAAAAACAGAAAGACGGGGACAAACAGGCACAATCATACATAAACAGAAAGACGGGGACAAACAGGCACAATCATATACAAAAACAGAAAGACGGGGACAAACAGGCACAATCATACAAAAACAGAAAGACGGGGACAAACAGGCACAATCATACATAAACAGAAAGACGGGGACAAACAGGCACAATCATACATAAACCGACAGACAGGGACAGACAGGCACAATCATATACATAAACAGAAAGACGGGGGGACAAACAGGCACAATCATATACAAAAACAGAAAGACGGGGACAAACAAGCACAATCATATACAAAAACAGAAAGACGGGGGACAAACAGGCACAATCATATACAAAAACAGAAAGACGGGGACAGACAGGCACGACAATCATACATAAACAGAAAGATGGGGACAGACAGGCACAATCATATACATAAACAGAAAAGACGGGGACAAACAGGCACAATCATACATAAACAGAAAGATGGGGACAGACAGGCACAATCATACATAAACAGAAAGATGGGGACAGACAGGCACAATCATATACAAAAACAGAAAGACGGGGACAGACAGGCACAATCATATACATAAACAGAAAGATGGGGACAGACAGGCACAATCATATACAAAAACAGAAAGACGGGGACAGACAGGCACAATCATATACAAAAACAGAAAGACGACGGGGACAGACAGGCACAATCATATACATAAACAGAAAGATGGGGACAGACAGGCACAATCATATACAAAAACAGGAAGACAGGGACAGACAGGCACAATCATAAAAAAAACAGAAAGACGGGGACAAACAGGCACAATCATATACATAAACAGAAAGACGGGGACAGACAGGCACAATCATATACATAAACAGAAAGACGGGGACAAAACAGGCACAATCATACATAAACAGAAAGACGGGGACAAACAGGCACAATCATATACATAAACAGAAAGACGGGGACAGACAGGCACAATCATATACATAAACAGAAAGACGGGGACAAACAGGCACAATCATACATAAACAGAAAGACGGGGACAAACAGGCACAATCATATACAAAACCAAGCGCGCTGGGGGAGGAGTGGAGGTGGAGGAAGAGGAGGTGTTGAGCAGAATCGAGGGGGGAAAGGAGACGGGGAGATTAGACAGGAATCTTTTCCGCTTGTCTGCGCACTCCGGCACAGCTGGTCCAAGCTCAGCTCTTTCATTTCCGTCTGAGTCAGTCGATGTTTAATCATCGTGTTCATGGACTGCTGGACGCGTCCTCTCGCCCTTTCATTGGTATCAAAGTGCCAGACATGGTGCTGCGTCTTTGACGTCATCCGCAACAGTGGCGACGGCAGCAGCAACACTAGCAGCAACAACAGCGGTCACCGCCGTTGTCGTGATGAAATAATAGCAGCAGTAGTCACCGCCGGTGTCGTGATGAAATACTAGCAGCAGCAGTAGTCACTGCCGTTGTCGTAATGAATAATAGCAGCAGTAGTCACTGCCGGTGTCGTGATGAAATACTAGCAGCAGCAGTAGTCACTGCCGTTGTCGTAATGAAATAATAGCAGCAGTAGTCACTGCCGTTGTCGTAATGAAATAATAGCAGCAGTAGTCACTGCCGGTGTCGTGAGAAAATACTAGCAGCAGCAGTAGTCACTGCCGTTGTCGTGATGAAATAATAGCAGCAGTAGTCACTGCCGTTTGTCGTGATGAAATAATAGCACCAGTAGTCACTGCCGGTGTCGTAATGAAATAATAGCAGCAGCAGCAGTAGTCACTGCCGTTGTCGTGATGAAATAATAGCAGCAGTAGTCACCGCCTGTGTCGTAATGAAATAATAGCAGCAGCAGCAGTCACCGCCGGTGTCGTAATGAAATAATAGCAGCAGCAGTGTTAAGCAGCTGTAGTACCTACACACACGCTCAAGCGTGAGAAAATACACAAAGGTGGAGAGTAGGTGGGTGGTGTGAGTGAGAGAGAGAGACAGACAAAAGAGAGAGAGAGAGAGAGAGAGAGAGAGAGAGAGGGAGAGAGAGAGATCAGAAGAGAGAGAGTCTCTCTCTCTCTCTCTCTCTCTCTCTCTCTCTCTCTCTCTCTGTGTGTGTGTGTGTGTGTGTGTGTGTGTGTGTGTGTGTGTGTGTGTGTGTGTGTGGGTGTGTGTGTGTGTGTGGTGTGTGAGCTCGTGCGCGCATATAGAATGAATTAAT
>JADBJO010018736.1:27500-34719 GCA_016801955.1 Conus betulinus
TATTAACACCTACAGCCATAACAGCTCCCCCCCCCCCCGCCCCCAAGAAGGAATACAGATATGATCCTAGAGGACAATGGCGAACAGAGGCAAAACAGTTATTGTCCTGGAGGACAACAAGAACAGTAGGAAGACATTAGTTGCGAGCTTCAAGAATAACACCGAAATCAGGGTTGAACTATTTTGCTCAGAAAAACAGGGGAAACACTGACGATCCTTTGAGGAAAACAGAGGAAACATTGACGATCCTATGAGATAAACAGGGGAAACATTGACGATCCTTTGAGGCAAACAGGGGGAAACATTGACGATCCTTTGAGATAAACAGAGGAAATACTGACGATCCTTTGAGGCGAACAAGGGAAACACTGACGATCATTTGAGGCGAAAAGGGAAACACTGACGATCATTTGAGGCAAACAGATAAAACACTGACGATCCTTTGAGGCAAACAGGGGAAACACTGACGATCCTTTGAGGCAGACAGGGAAAACATTAGCGATACTTTGAGGCAAACAGGGGAACATTGACGATTCTCTGAGGCAAACAGGGGAAACACACGATCCTTTGAGACAAACAGGGGAAACAATGACGATCCTTTGATGGAAACAGGGGAAACATTGACGATCCTTTGAGGCAAACAGGGGAAACACTGACAATCCTCTAAAGCAAACAGGGGAAACATTGACGATCCTCTAAGGCAAACCGGGGAATCATTGACGATCCTCTGAGGTAAACAGGGGGAAACGTTTGACGATCTTTTGCGGCAAAGAGAGGAAAATTACTATTAACCCAAGGAAAACAGTTCAGACACTCAGGAATATAAGCTCAACCCTTTTTTTCTCTCCTCAAAGATAATATCTGTCTTCCTGGAAAAAAACAAATATTATTGGTTGTGGAAGCTAGCATGCTGTCATACAAACTCAAAGGCATGGTGATGAAAAAGGTTTCTATTTTCCACCTGACTTGACGCCATGACGTCAGAAGTTTGGAAGTTAGGGGCGGGTAACGGTGCACTCGGTGAAATATTTCAGCTTTAAAACGCCCCCAAGTCAAACTGGGACGACAGAGTGTGAGGCAAAGAGCTTGTCCATGCCTAAGAAGCTGGGCAAGGGGAGTATCGACGCTTGGAAAGCTGGATTGTAAGGCAAGGGGAGTATCGACGCCTGGAAAGCTGGATTGTAAGGCAAGGGGAGTATCGATGACTGGAAAGCTGGATTGTAAGGCAAGGGGAGTATCGATGACTGGAAGCTGGATTGTAAGGCAAGGGGAGTATCGATGACTGGAAAGCTGGATTGTAAGGCAAGGGGAGTATCGATGACTGGAAAGCTGGATTGTAAGGCAAGGGGAGTATCGATGACTGGAAAGCTGGATTGGAAGGCAAGGGGAGTATCGATGACTGGAAAGCTGGATTGTAAGCAAGGGGAGTATCGATGACTGGAAAGCTGGATTGTAAGGCAAGGGGAGTATCGATGACTGGAAAGCTGGATTGTAAGGCAAGGGGAGTATGGGATGATTGGAAAGCTGGATTGGGAGGCGAGGGGGAGTACTGATGGGTGGAAAAGTGGATTGTAAGGCAAGGGGAGTATTGATGAGTGGAAAGCTGGATCGTAAGGCAATGGGAGAATTGATGACTGAAAAGCTGGATGGACGGAAAGGGGAGTATTGATGTCTGCAAAGCTGGATGGAAAGCGAGGGGAGTACTGATGTCTGCAAAGCTGGATTGGAAAGCGAGGGGAGTACTGATGATGTCTGCAAAGCTGGATTGGAAAGCGAGGGGAGTACTGATGTCTGTAAAGTTGGATTGAAGGCAAGGGGAGTATTGAGGAGTGGGAAAACTGGATTGTGTAAGGGGCGAGCAGTGTAAGGGTAGGGGAAGAGGAGGGCAGGGGGAGGGAAGGGTGTGGGGAAGAGGAGGGCAGGGGAAGGGGAAGGGGACAGCGTTAGGGGGAGAGCAGTGTAAGGGGGTAGGGGAAGAGGAGGGCAGGGGGAGGGAAGGGTGTGGGGAAGAGGAGGGCAGGGGAAGGGGGGGAAGGGGACAGCGTTAGGGGCGAGCAGTGTAAGGGTAGGGGAAGAGGAGGGGCAGGGGGAGGGAAGTCACTGTGGACTGTGGGTATTAAAGTTGCGGCGGGATAAACCGGGTCATAGGTGTGGACGGGGAGCCGGAGTGAGTGGCGGTGGTGGTAGAGCCACTGCAGAGGCACAGAACAAGCAAGCGTGCGCTCACACACACACACACACACACACACACACACACACACACACACACACACACACACACGCACGTACGCACGCACACACACACACACACACACACACACATACACACGCGCCCCGCGCGCGCGCGTGCACTCACGCACTCACGCACGCACGCACACACACACACACACACACACACACACACACACACACACACACACACACACACACACACACACACACACCACACACACGCACGCACGCACACACACACACACACACACACGCACGCACACACGCACGCACACATACACACACACACGCACGCACGCACGCACGCACGCACGCACGCACGCACACATACACACACACGCACGCGCGCGCGCGCACCCACACAAAATACATCACTGCCACCACCACCACGCCCAGCCACACCATACCACACCCTCATGTAGTCCCATAGCTAAAGAGATGTACCAGTATGGTCCTCGACGCTTGCACGTAAAAGATGAAAGAAACTGATGTGAACCAGTGATGCCTGTCTGTCTACCAGGCCCACAGTTTCATGCCAGACTACTACCAAGGCACCACCTCCATCCATCGCCCGCTACAGTCTGATCATGCCAGACTCCAAAGGCACCACCTCATTCCATAGCCCCTGCAGTCTTTCTTCATTCTGAAAGACCAAAATGCTCCCCGTAAAGGCAGAGCGGAGAAAAAGCAGGGCCAGTGACGACACCAGCCAAAAAGCCGGGCCATTGACACCCAGCCAAAAAGCAAGGCCAGTGACGACACCAGCCAAAAAGCAGGGCCATTTGACACCAGCCAAAAAGCAGGGCCTGTGACGACACCAGCCAAAAAGCAGGACCAGTGACGACACCAGCCAAAAAGCAGGGCCATTGACACCAGCCAAAAAGCAGGGCCATTGACACCAGCCAAAACGCAGGGCCAGTGACGACACCAGCCAAAAAACAGGGCCCTTGACACCAACCAAAAAGCAGGGCCATTGACACCAGCCAAAAAGCAGGGCCAGTGACAACACCCAGCCAAAAAACAGGGCCCTTTGACACCAACCAAAAAGCAGGGCCAGTGACAACACCAGCCAAAAAGCAGGGCCATTGACACCAGCCAAAAAGCAGGGCCAGTGACAACACCAGCAAAAAGCAGGGCCATTGACACCAGCCAAAAAGCAGGGCCATTGACACCAGCCAAAAAGCAGGGCCAGTGACAACACCAGCCAAAAAAACAGGGCCCTTGACACCAACCAAAAAGCAGGGCCAGTGACAACACCAGCCAAAAAAGCAGGGCCATTGACACCAGCCAAAAAGCAGGGCCAGTGACAACACCAGCCAAAAAGCAGGGCCATTGACACCAGCCAAAAAGCAGGGCCAGTGACAACACCAGCCAAAAGCAGGGCCAGTGACAACACCAGCCAAAAAGCAGGGCCAGTGACAACACCAGCCAAAAAGCAGGGCCAGTGACAACACCAGCCAAAAAGCAGGGCCTGTGATGACACCAGCCAAAAAGCAGGGCCATTGACACCAACCAAAAAGCAGGGCCTGTGATGACACCAGCCCAAAAGCAGGGCCATTGACACGAACCAAAAAAACAGGGCAAGTGACGACACCAGCCAAGCAACCGAACAAAACGAAACAGACCAAGGAAAACACAATCAAAAGAGGACAGAAGACCAAAGCCACTACAGACCAGTCCGAGACGTCGGCTCTCCACGCGGAGTGTTGGTATAGAAAGCTTCTCACGCACGCGCGCTTGTTTATCACGCACTTGACGCTCTCTCTCGCTGCAGTCTGTAATTGTTGGCTTTGAGGTCCCTGCAACAAACTGGGTTTATTTTACTCACCAGCGTGATGCAGCTGCGATTTTGTCAGGGGCGGGGTGAGGGGGGGGTCGCTTTTTTTTTTTTTTCTTGCTTCTTCTTCAAAGAAATTAAGTCGATGGTAGATACCTTGTTCTTACTCTTCGTTTTTCGTTTTTTGCTTTTAGGTTTTTTTGTTTTTTTGTTTTCTTTTGTTTTGTTTTGTTTTGGGGGGATGGTTGGTTGGTTGGTTGGGTGGGTGGGTGTGTTTTTTTGTTGTTTTTTTTTTTGGGGGACGTTGTTTGTTTCGTTTTGTGTTTTCTCTTCGCTCTGTCTTGTTGTTGTTGTTGTTGTTGTTGTTGTCGTTGTTGTTGTTGGGCTTCTTGTTGTTCTTGTTGTTGTCGTCATTACCGCTGTATGTAACCTTTTTGCTTGCCCTAAAGACTCTCCTCTATCAAAATGTCTGATTATAACTTTTAACTCGTTGTCTCAGTATCCCAATACACCAAGTCAAAATAGAATTAGAACAACGGTTATGTTCACAAACAATGATGGTAGAAAAAGGACAAAGAAACAAAGACAGGACAGGGAGGAGAGACGGTGCAGAGTGGGTGGTGGCGATGGGTGCTGGGGGGGGGGGGGTGTGCTATGAACGGTGGGCTGATTGATTGATTGACTGATTGACTGACTGATTGATTGACTGATGGTTGATAATCTCTGTTCCCAAGGCTAACAGATGAGCAAGGAGATTCATTTTGTATATGGCTCTTGTCCCTTCAGGCACTAAGGATGCAAATACACCAACACTATTACACAGTGCAGAACTGGATTATAAAACAGTGATGATTCATATTAGCATAAAACAGAGAGAGAGAGAGAGAGAGAGAGAGAGAGAGAGAGAGAGAGAGAGGAGAGAAGAGAGATGTGAGAGAGAGAGATTCACACACACACACACACACACACACACACACACACACACACACACACACACACACCTACGCTTTCATACGCTTAAACATATTGTTATTGTTGTTATTGTTATTGTTATTGTTTGTTGTTGTTGTTATTGTTTATTGTTGTTACACACCTACGCAGTATGTAATATTCCTAAGGGGGGGGGGGGGGGGGGGGGGGGGGGAAGGACATAAAGAATATCAGTCCCCAATAAGTACCTGAGCATAGCTTGAAGATCCATGCAGCAGTCAGGATCAAGTACACAGCATAGTCAACATTCTGATCATAAAGTAAAGCTGGTTTTCAAGGCACTGAGCAATACAGGGAGATTTTGTTGTTGTTGTTGAGGGCGGGGTGAGAGAGAGAGAGAGAGAGGGGAGGGGCAGATGGAGAGACAGAGAGAGAGACAGAGAGAGAGGAGGAGGAGGGAGGAGAGGGAGTTTCAATACGTATTGAGTTTTCTTTCTTTTTTTTCTTCTCCAATAAACGAAAAATGTATTAGCATGGGAAAACCGTTGGCCGTTGTATCTGTTCAGCATGGGAAAACCATTGGCCGTGTGTATCTCTGCTTAGCATGGGGAACTATTGGCCGTCTGTATCTTTGTTCAACATGGGTAAAATCCACTGGCCGTCTGTATCTCTTCTGTTCAACATGGGAAAACCATTGGCGTCTGTATCTTTTGTTCACATGTGAAAACCACTGGCCGTCTGTATCTCTGTTCAGCATGGAAAACTATTGGCCGTCTGTATCTCTGTTCAGTAAGAAAGCCAATGGCTGCTCTAAATCCTCTGTTCAGCATGGGAAAACCACTGGCTTGTCTGTAATCTCTGTGTTCAGCATGGGGAAAACCAATGGCCGTCTGTATTTTTTGTTCAGTGTGAAAACCAATGCTGTCTGTATCTCTGTTTAGCCTGGAAAAACCATTGGGCCGTCTGATCTCTGTTCAGCATGACAAACCACTGGCCGTCTGTATCTCTGTTCAGCATGGGAAAACCATTAGCCGTCTGGATCTCTGTTCAGCGTGGGAAACCATTGTCCGTCTGTATCTCTGTTCAGCATGGGAAAACCATTGGCCGTCTGTATCTCTTGTTCAGCATGGGGAAACCCACTGGCCGTCTGTATCTCTGTTCAGCATGGGAAAACCCACTAGCCATCTGTATCTCTGGTTCAGCATGGGGAACACCATTGGCCGTCTGTATCTCTGGTCAGCATGGAAAACCATTTGCCGTCTGTATCTCTGGTCAGCATGGGAAAACCACTGGCCGTTCTGTACTCTCTCTTTCATAATGGGGAAACCATTGGCCGTCTGTATCTCTGTTCACATGGGAAAACCCACGGTGGCCCTCTGTATCTCTGTTCAGCATGGGAAACCATTGGCCGTCTGTATCTCTGCTCAGCATGGGAAAACCACTGGCCGTCTGTAATCTTTGTTTTTCAGCATGGGGAAACCATTGGCCGTCTGTACTCTGCTCAGCATGGAAACCCACTTGCCTTCTGTATCTCTGTTCAGCATGTGGGGGGCGGAAACCATTGGCCGTCTTTATCTCTGCTCAGCAATGGGGAAAACCACTGGCCGTCTGTATCTCTGTTCAGCATGGGAAAACCACTGGCCGTCTTTATCTCTGTTCAGCATGGGAAAACCATTGGCCGTCTATCTCTGTTCAGCATGGGAAAACCATTAGCCGTCTTTATTCTGTTCAGCTGGGAAACCACTGGCCGTCTTTATCTCTGTTCAGCATGGGAAAACCACTGGCCGTCTTTATCTCTGTTCAGCAATGGGAAAACCATTGGCCCTGTTCTCTGGTTCCCCGATCTCAGTAACCAGTCATGATAAACAGACCACCACGACTGTCTGTATTCGGATGGTTGTGCCTTGACCACCATTATGAGTTTTGCACCACATCCCCATGCAATCCATGAAAAGTGATTTTTGAGGCATAGTAAAAAATCGAACCAGAGACTGGCATCGAACTGATCACAGATCAAATGACCCCACCCCCCCCCCCCCCCCCCCCGCCCCCCCCCCCCCCTTCATCATTTCACTTATTTCCTTTAGAAATTGTACTTATGACGCCATCCACAATCTGACATGCATGAGCTGCCCCCTTACCTGATAACCCATTTCGGGCATCCACACTCACCCGTGACCTTATCTTGCGTCGTGTGGGTCTCCCCCCCCCCCCCCCCCTTCCTCCCAACTCCCATTCCTTTCGTTTTTGTTTTTTAATAATCTGTCTCTGGAACCGCCT
>JADBJO010018737.1:0-10000 GCA_016801955.1 Conus betulinus
TTTGAACTCTATAAATTCTCATTTATTAATTGTGTCTGGAGAGCAACATTGCTGTGCATCATCTTTTGTTTGAATGCTCATTGTTGACTTCGCTCTATCAGGGCCACAGGTATGCAGATGAATAACTATTCATAAGGTCAGTACTGTTTTTTATATGTTTTCATTATGTTGCTGAGATTGCCATAGGTTTATTTGTCGCAGATCACATGTTTGCAATTGTTTTTGACAAGCCCAACTTTGTGGGTTGGGGTACCACTCGGGATTTCACACATGTCGATATGCATATATCAGATGTGCCGTTTGAAATTACTCGAGATGAAACCTGAGTGGAAAGGTTTTATTTTAGTTTTATGTTTCAGTGTTTTAACTAAGTGTCTAATATCCATCTGGCGATGAAAAGACGCTATAATCCCTCACTGAACTTGAACTGTGAACAGCATATACAAGCGGTCTCCAGTGCAGCCAACTGAGGGCAGAACCGGAAAATGGGAAGAATTAAAAAAAGGCCGCACAAAATCATAGAAAAAAACAGTCAAGCGTAATCATAGTGACAGGGCATCTTTGAGCTGTCCCCTTGAGAATGCCACATGATACAAGGCAGTTAATCGCTATATATCTTTGCTAATACAACTATAATCAATAGTCGTCTTCTCATCTAACGAGAGTCACCCAAGAGACAAAAACCCGAGTCTATTAAAAAAAAGAGGAAGAAAAAACAAAGGAACAAAAAAAAATGGATGAAAAAAGAGAGCAAAGAAGACAGACAGACAGAAAAAAAAAAAAAAGACGCATGATGGGTCAAAATCAGGAAGCCCTTCCACGGAATAGTGAAAATGGTAAATCCACAACTAAACAACAACATGAACAAACTGAAAAAAAAAGGCCAGGCCAAAATTAAGAATCATAGTGCCGAGTCAGCAAAGAATAAATGATAAATATGGACCTGCAACCCTCCTCCCCCCTCTCCCCCCGCCGAAAAAAAATTACTAACTACACAGCAACGATATAGACCGCTTCAGATGGCCGGCCAAACTAAAGAATCATAGTGCCGAGTGAAACAAAAGAAAGCAGACCACCGCCTCCGTCCAGCACGCGGAAAACCCCCAGCTGAGACACCAGCGGGAGGCCACAACCACAGGTTGACACCGGTTCCATCGCCCCATGTTTCGGAGCCAGTCATGATGAAGGTCCGTCTGACTGTTTGAACGTCACTGCTGTCGGGCGAGATGCGGCTGACATTCAGGATGAAGCCACCCTGTTTGCTCTCCACCAGACCTTGGAAAGGGCAGCCCCCTGCAACATTAGAAAAAAAATGAAGAGAGACAAAAACAAGACAAGACCAGACAAAAATTCTTTATTTACGATGATTAATAGACACTAACTAACGTGCTTTTTTTACTCCAGGTCCTCGCCCTGAGTTAGGGACTACAACATGCGTGAAATCATTAATAAAAAAAAAACAAATAAAAAAAAAAAAAAAATAAAAATAAAGCAAGCAAAGCGGTCATGTAATCATAAAAGAACATCAAATGATAATAGAAGATAAGCAAAATGAACCAAAAATATGAATAATATACCCAACACAAAATAGAAATGTACTACAACGTACAAGATTAGCATGAAAATGAAACAGACAATAAAATGAATACGACAAGTACGTACATATTTTTAGAACCACATAACATGCACGCTTCGCACTCACAGAGAGAGAGAGAGAGAGAGAGGGGAGTAGAGAGAGGGAGAGAGATAGAGAGAGAGCGAGAGAGAGAGAGAGAGAGAGAAAGAGAGAGAGGGCACAGCATGTAATCATTTTTGTAAGGCATGAAAATACGTAGAAGGTATTAAGCATAGTGAGAAGGGGGGGGGGGGGGAGTGTGGGGGGAGGGGGCGGATGAAGAATAAAATGGGGGGTGGGGGGGGGGGGGAAGATAGGGGGGGGGGGGGGGGGGGGGGGGGGGTTACTGGGATGAAGATAAAAAGAGAGAGACGGGATGGAAGAAGGGGGGGGGGGGTACAGCATGAAATATAAATAATTTGAAATGGAAATGTACTATACAACGTACAATACTTAGCATTATAAAGTCAGACCAGTAAAATGAATACTGCAAAGCATGTAAGGAAGTCGGACACACACGCACGCACGCACAGAGAGAGAGAGAGAGAGAGAGAGAGAAGAGGGAGAGAGAGAGAGAGAGAGAGAGAGGGGGCACAGCATATAATCATTTTTCATAAGATTATAATCCATAAACACCCACACACACATCCCCACAACACACACACACACACACACACACACACACAACACCGAACACACAGAGTCATATACCACATATATAGTCATATACATGCACATACATACACATACATATACACACATACTCATACATGCATACATACATACTACATACCTACACACACACATGGTGATATATGTATATATATACTAGATATATATAGTTATTATATATATATATAACTAATATATATATAATATATATATATATATACTTGATACATTAAAAGAAGAAAAGATAGTAGAGAAAAAACAAAATGGTTAAGTACATGAAATGGATGATTTATGATTATGAGATTACTTGCTGGTATTACTTATGATGGATTTTTTTCATTTTTTTTTTTTTTTACCGCAGAAAGATGGTAAGTAAAGAAGCGTTTTTTGAAAGTGGGGGGTGGTACAATGGACTTGTTTGATGGATTCTGGAAGTGAGTTCCACAAGAGGAGCCCCGAGTATGTTAGACCTTTGATTTAAATAAGTCAATTCTGGGTGAATGGGATACTGGATTTGGGGGAGTTTCTCGACGAGACTTTTGAGAATCGGCTCATTAACAGTTGTTGGATCGTCCCTAATAAGACGCCATTGTTGTCTTTTTGTGATTGTATGATTTGAGAGAGAGAGGAGAGAGAGAGAGAGAGAGAGATAGAGAGAGAGAGATAGAGAGAGATGAGAGAAATTTCCACATTCTTTCATTCAGAAAGACACAAAGAATGTCCACATTCTTTCATTCAGAAACACCAAAGAATGCCCACATTCTTTCATTCAGAAAGACACGAACAATGTCCATATTCTTTCATTCACAAAGACACGAACAATGTCCGTATTCTTTCATTCACACAAGACACAAACGATGTCCATATTCTTTCATTCACAAAGACACACATGTCCATATGCTTTCATATCAATATAGACACAAACCAATGTCTTTATTCTTTCATTCAGAAAGACACAAGCAATGTTTTAACTCCTTTCCCCCTCCCCCCATCCCCCCTACCCTTCGTTCATGTCCTTCTTTGAATCTCCCAGCTTCAATACGTTTGTGGGGAAGGGACGTGGGAAGGAGGATTAGAAAGTAGTCTTCTTCTCCCTTCTCCCCTTCGCCACCCACATGGAGGCCCACCATTTTCCCCCCCCCCCCCCCATCCTCCCCCCCCCCCCCCCCCCGGGTCCGACAACGCCACTTAGCAACAACTGTCACTTAGAAAATGGTCTACGGGAAGTATTCTTCCTGAGCCGGGTTTTTTTGGTGGCGTTTGTCTCCCTTGATCAATCCTCTGTCAACGCGATCGTTGATTTTTGATTGAAAAGATTTTTTTCATGACTGTAAATTTCTTAGTTTGTGATTAGTGAAGGATTGTTTAGATTATTCTAGTTGTTGAATTTATGTTGTATGGTTAGTTATAAATTGTTTAGTTGCTGTTTGTTTGGGTGGACTTGTGATGCAGCAAAAAAATGTCGGTTGGCATGTCCTATTATGATATTTTGCATAGGGGGACAGGATAGTTTTGGGAAATTTGGGAAAGGTTTTGTTTTTTTTTACTTAAGGTTGTTACCCTCCCCTATTCTATCTTATGAGATGGTTAGTCTTTTGGAATGACTGCTTGAGCAAGAGGGGTTTAGGGGCACTCTCAAGCTGACAGAGCTGTTGTTTGAACATTCAAGTGGATGTTGGTCCATGTTGGATTTAGTCTTGGTGTGGATTCTGGTATTTGGAGCATTATAGGGTGTTCAGTGCCAGGATTCCGAGACTAGGAGGGATACTTTTTTGTGGAGGTGTTGTGTTTTCACTGAAGAGACTTGTAAACGGCAACCATTTTTTTGTTGTTGCTAGTATGTGAATTTGTGGACTGAGTGAGGAAATATAGGTGCTGAAGTATACTTTTTTTTTATGGTATAGTTAAGTTTGCTAGTGCATATTGATGGAAGAGGGGTTGGGGTACCGGAAGAAAAAAAAATGTTGTAAATTATTTTCAGGCATTTCGTAAATTTATTTTGTTTGTGTGTGAGAGAATATTCACTCTGGTTCTGTCTGAGCCACTGAATTGACGGCTCTGACACAGAGGGGGGCAGTTGACAGACGTCGTTTCGTCGTTCTCGGCAGGTTGGGCTACTGGGTGTGTCTGAGGGGCTGGACTGAGGGCCAGCTCTGACGACTCTCCATTCTACTTGAGGAAGACCTTTATGCTGGCAGAATGATAGGTACAACTGTTTAACCCCCCCCCCCCCCCCCCCCCCCCCCAGCCCAGCCCCATATTCCTGTGGATGTAAATGAGTGAGCCTGAAACAGGGGCCTCAGATCTGGTTGTTGTCTTGTTGGTTGACTTGAAACACAAGGAAAAGACACTGGGGCGATTCACTGTTCGAAATTTTAGAGCCGAGTTGGGGTGTGTGGAAAGTATTTGTAATTTTTAAAAAAGAAATTTTGAGGAAAAGTCATTTGAAAGTAATGAAAAGATTGTTGATTGTTAATCATGATTGTCTATGGCTGGTCTATTTTGTTTTGTTGTTTTGTTCTATTTGTTGTATTATTTGCTTGGGAGATGTTTTTGTGGTATTGGTTGATGTGCCGAAAAGAGTTGGATATTAGCCAATTGTCCAGTGTTATGCCAGCTAGAACCTCTAGATAATCTGACCTTACGGACTGGTGCCCGTGACAACAACAACAACAACAACACACAAAGGCCGTAGGTACTTGACCGATCACAAAGAACCTTGATCGCGATACGCCGAGGAGGCAGGCAAGCAACCTTGCTCCCTGCCTGCTCGATAAAGTGGTAGTGTTATCCCCTGGCCGTCCATCAAGGCTTTGGAAGAAGGGCAGCGGGGCGCCCCTCTTGTGAGGTGATGTCCAGGCTGACCGCTGATGGCCACGTCCTCCGCCCAGGCCGCACAGGCGCTCCCGCCGCTCTCGCCACCTGGTGCAGGACAGTGAGTGAGAACGGAGATTGTTGTGTGTATACCAATCAGAGGGCGAGAACTGCACCTGTTCATCAAGGTGCAACTGGCTGATCGGACCATGGCGGCGTGCGTGTGAGGTGACTAACAGCTGTTACAGCAAAGATGTGTCGGTTTCCGATTTCCAACTCCACTTTATTGGCGAAACCAGATACTCATCTCTCTCTCCTCCTCCCTCCTTCTCTCCCTCGCTCTATCCTCCTCTCTTCTCTCTCTCTCTCTTTATCGGTGAGTGTTCGTAAACAGAGAGTCAGTAAGTGGTGTAAGAAGCGTATCCTGACAACGTGCCACAGAGGAATGCCAAGCAAATTATCAAGGACAAAACCTAACATAAATAAACCTTTTGTCCAGCATCTCCCCTCCACCCCCCTCTCAAACCCTCGACTCATTCGCGCTCGCTTCGCCCCGCCTTGAAGGCGACCAATTCGTTTTCTTCTTGGCTCGTGAACACCTTTGGTTTTGCGCTTCACTAGCCACCCTTTTCTTTCTGGATCCTATCCTCCCCCCCATCCTCCCCCCCCCCCCATCCTCCCCCCCCCCTCCCCCCCCCCCCCCTCCCCCCCCCCTCCTCCCCCCCCCCCACCCCCCCCCCCCCACCCCCCCCCCCCTCCTCCCCCCCCCCCCCCCCCCCCCAAGGACCCTTTGCTTTTCTGGAGTCCAGCCCCCCCCCCCCTCTCCCCCCCCTCCTCCCCCCCCCCCCCGCCCCCCCCCCCCCTCCCCCCCCCCCCCCCCCCCCCCCACCCCACCATCTCCGACGAACCATCTCCAGCCCTTCTTTCCAAGCTTCAAGTCAGTGTTATTAACTCTTTGTTCCCCCTACTACTCGGGTTTTTCCGGTTTGCAAGAAATCCTACTCTTCCTTCCTGGAGCCTGGAAAATCGGTTCCTCGCGGTAAAGCGCTTTGAACTTTCGCACGAGTCGCGTCATCGTGTACACGTACTGACCGGGTCGCTCGTGCGGCAGGTGATTATGAATGGAATGGATGCCAGACGGCCACTACAGCATGGGAAAGTGGTCGCCCACTATTTCTGGCTGTTGGCTACTGCATACGTGGCAGTTTCTCACTTTACACTTACTTTTTTTTTTCTCTCTAAATTCAGGAATGAAGGGAAATACTCGCATTATAAGAATCTAGGAACAAGAGGAAGTAATGGTTCATAGAAAGTAGAGAATGAAAGAGTTGAACAGAGAGTTCCACTTTCATCCCAATTCCCTACCATCGATAGTCCTTTTTTCAACCGTGTTATAAAAAAGGTGAAAGAAGCCCCCTTCCCCTCCTTCCCCCCAATCGCCATCATCTATAATTTATGCTCGCTGGGCTAATGTGCAGGTCAACCATTAGCTAACGTCGTATCGGCGAGACTTGGCTCTCTGATCTTACTCAATGAGTCATTTCTACATCAGCTGTGAATCAGGCGCAGTGTGTTACGGATCAAAAGTTAGCGGATGTGGTAAAGCATGACAACGTACCAGTCCGCAAGCAGCGACATTTCCTTCATGAACTGAAACTATCATTCATTGTATCGCCTCAGGCCAAGACGATCTCGCAGGGAATAACCCAACACCCCTCCCCACTTCACCCCTACGTCCCACTTTCCCCACCGTCACCCGTTCCACTGTTTAAATGTGTCCACAATAAGTGATAAGGACATACACAATGTTTTGAGATCCCCTTCAACACATCTACCTCCTCCCTCCATCTTGGCTCATTCCCCTTTCCACCCCCCCCACCCCCCCCCCCCCCCCCCACCCCCCCCCACACACACACACACACACACTCGAGAATTCCCCGTACCCCCAGGCAACAAAGTCAGCCCTCACCAATGGCCAGGATATGCAGCAGGTAGTGCGCCAAGGTTTCCCCACATTCCCGGCAGTCCAGAATGTCCTTCACCTTCTGCACGTGACTTCCGTGTGATCCAGCAGCTTCACTTCCGGTCCGTCCGTTGGCAAGGGGAAATCATCGTGCTCCAGGCTACTGGTTTGGTACGTATAGTTTGGACAATCCTAACACAGGCACGATCAATGGATTCTTGTTTTAAACATAATTCTTGACTGCGAATCTTCTTTTTAACTAATAAAAAAACTCTTTGAAGATGTTCTGATAATCAGATAGGAGAAACAAAACGGAACAAAAACAACAGTAACACACTCGCGCGCGCGCGCGCGCGCGCGCGCACACAGCACACACACACACACACACACACACACACACACACACACACACACACGAGATTGTCGACGTTTCGGTCCGTAGACTGTCTTCGGGACGAATGACATCAAACGAAAGACAAAATAAAAGCAAACAAATAAAACAACAAACACAGCAAGACTCCAATTAAAATAGATCCATATATTGTTCACATGTCCATGTGTCTTTGCGTTTGCATACCTGGATGATGGAGATGGTACCTTTGGTGTATGTACTATACTGTAACGTTATGTTACAAATATTATGTTATATATATATATCTATATATATATATATATATATATATTATATATCTATATATGGGGATGTGAAGATAAAGGATGGTGGGATGGGAAATTGGGAGAGGGGAGAGAGAGAGGAGAGAGAGAGACGGAGAGAGAGAGAGAGAGAGAGAGAGAGAGAGATGGAGGAGAGCTTGGGGGAGAGTGGGCAAAGAAATGGAATGATTGAATCGCACACACACACACACACACACACACACAACACACCACACACACACACACACACAACACAGAGGACAGGTGGGCGACCCACTGTGTAAAAAGAGAACATGGATTAAAAAAAGCGCTCAGAGGCTGGTCTTTATCTAAGGATAAGCACTATATAAGTACCCTAAACAGTGACGAGGGATGAGCAACGGAAATGGCCGAGTATAGCACCACAGCTGAGCAACAGAAGGCATTTCAGTACACTCACCCTCATGTCCTTCTCCACCAAACTCAGCACGGTCTGGGGACGGTGGGTGGGTGGACACCGCAGACAGTATTTCAGGGACTTCTGCACAAAACCAGGGGGCTTGTAAAAGGGCATCACCCCAGAACTCCACACCGACAGCTTCTTCGTGTCCTGCTCCTGTGCCAGCAAGGACAGGATGTCGCTGAGGACCACAAAGTCCATCTGGTTTTTTCCACGTTGAACAGCTTTCCCGAACCGTCCAACCATCCAGCATCAATAGCTTCCAGTTTGTCTAGAACCTCCAAGACTTGGTCCATGTCTGCGGAGTGGAGAGTCTCTCTGGAAGACTCCTCAGTTCCTGATATGCCTTGGCAATCACTGGTGTTTAGGATCTCCCCCTTTCCACGTCCCGGGATTCTCAAGCTGAGTGTTTCTGATGGAGACTGCGCTGTGGGCAGGCAAACACTCCTCTGTGCTCACAGTGTCGTTCCTGGAGGTCTGATCCGCTTGGAGAGGTACGTCTCTTGACTGGTCTGACGTTTAACGCATCTGTCTGATCTGTGATGGAGCAGTGTTTGCTTTGGGGAATTTTGGGTCAGGAACATCCGAATTTGGACCAGACTTTCCGAATTCTGATGTTGACGTATCTTCTGTGGGTTCGGAAGAGGGGTGGACACATCCTCTGAATTGGGTGAGATTCAGATCATCTGCTGTAGGACCAAAGCGGCAAAGAGCAACTTCAGCTGCTTTGAAGACGTTTGTCATGTCTCCTTGAGTTTCAGAATCATTTGCAGGCTCCCCTGCAGATGAGAGACTTCAGCAACATCTCGCCAGGTTGAGGTCGCTGCCAACATCTTTCCGCCAGGTTGAGATCGCTGCCAACACCTTCCAAGGATAACTTTCCACTATCACTCCAAGGGTCGCCAGAGGTCCGCACAAGGTCCGGAGATGGTGGGTAAGGTTTGATTAAAGGCGCAAATGCAGGCGTGGGACCTCTCTACCGGTTTGATGAGAGCTGGCAATGCAGTCTGCGTGGGGGGACTTCCGTGTTTCTGAAACCGCAGCCTCTTCGATGATCTGCATCTGTGAGCCTTGGCACGACAGTTTCTGGCAAGTGGAACACAGTAATGGGGCGGTCCCACCTCCACCATGCCGGCGTGGGACCTCTCTCCCTGGCTAGCCTTGCAGGCTCCCCCCCTGAATGAGACTCCACCCCCCCCCCGCCGCTTTGCCATGCCATGCGCCATCTCTCTCGCTGATTCGATCTGCAGGTGATGCTGGCAAGAAACCTGCAGCCATCTCGCCCCTCGGCGCCTCCGGCTCTCTCCCCCCCGTCATGCTCCCCCTGCAAGTGGACACAGGTCATCCATCTCTACGCTTTTTTTCATGCATCCCCCCGGCTCCCCACCCCCCCCCCCCCCCCCCCAACCACCCTTTGTGTTTTTCTCTTTTTCGTTTTTCTAAATCTGATTAAGGTTACAGCTACTTAACTTTCCATTCATATACGATTTTTCTTTCCTTATTTACCCAACTGAGAATAGTCAGTCAGTAATTGATCTTCCAATGATGGGCCCTCAAATTTACTGTTTTTTGCTTACTCATCTGAGAAGAATGCAATCAAATCTTTCACGGGTACACCATATTCACATTTTCATCACGTTTGAAATGAAAAACATTTTCACATTTTCATCATGTTTTGAAATATCTTACATTCACATTTTCATCATGTTTGAAAAAAAAAAAAAAGAAACAAATGCGAGGAAAAGTTGAAAATATCAGAACTTACAACAAAAAAATCTTAATCGCCATTGCTTACATCAGAATTTTTTTTTTACAGACGTTTCCATGAATCACAATCAAAACC
>JADBJO010018737.1:15000-27500 GCA_016801955.1 Conus betulinus
CGTATTCATGACTGCAGAGCCCACCGGCGAAAAACACACCACCCTCCAGCTGTCGAGCACACCCCACAGACCCAACCACCCCTGCCCACGGACAGATGAAGACAGTGCCACTCCAGACACAGCCAAGCTTTCGCCATACGGTCTTATGTGCCCTCAAGAGAGATTCAAAGTTGTAGTCTTTCCCACTGTCAACAGGACTTTCCCTGTGGTCAGTGGGTCAAGTGGTTGATCCCTCGATGGGTGATGATGATGATGATGATGATGATGATGATGATGATGATGATGATAATGATGATGATGAGGAGGAGGTAACAGTAATAACAATGATGATGATGGCGTTGATGATGATAATGATATCCCTCCCCCCCCCAAAAAAAAAAAAATTATATATATATATATAGGTGTCACACACACACACACACACACACACACACACACACACACACACACACACACACACACACGTACGTCACGAAATACAAGACAAACATACACAAAAAACCAAAAAAAAAAAAAATTCTTGTGACTTAACAAAATTCCCACACATATAAATCTTACCCAAAGATACTTAATAAAGCCTACTCCTTACTGAGTTTCCACTGAACAGATGGAGACATTCTGATGTATACACTTCCACACACTCACTGGATTACTAGCATTCACTGGGTTGATTTGTAAACGTCCTCTCGCTGGAATCTTCTAGTGAAAAAGAACGATAGCAGGAGAAGCGCAGCAGCAGCAGCAGCAGCAGCAGCAGCAGCAGCAGCAGCAGCAGCAGTATCAACAGCAGCAGCATCAGCAGCAGCAACAACAAGCACAACAACAACAAACAGAGATCTCCATAAGACAAACAGACAAAGACACACACCTGTGCCACGTCTTCCTTCTCCAGGCAAGCCCTCCTCAGCAGGTCACGCCTCACGTTGGGCAAAGCCAACGCCTTGCCGACCTCCAGCTCCTCCACCAGGTCCTTGAAGACGTAACGCAAGATCATCTCCCCCTTGTCCAACTGTTGCACCGCCTTCTCCACCACCTTTCTCAGCACGTCCACTTCGACGTTCTTGGTGTTGTAGCCCACGGCCTTGATCTCCATGACCAGACAGCCGAGCTTCGGGCTGACGATGAGCACGTCGAAGTCCCCTCTCTGGTTCTTCTTTTCCAGATTTTGTGGCGTGCAGAACAGCGCCCTCGCCTTCAGCAGGTAGTTATCAAACATGTAATTGAACAGGATGCACATAGCCTCCCCGCTGACGCTTTTTTTATGATCTCCAGGCAACGTCGTATTGTAGCTTCAGCACGTTGACTTCCTATGTCGGACTCACCAGTCTTGCGTTGCACGTACAATGGGCGCGCCGTGTGTTGTTCGATCGACAGGGGGGGTTGAATGACTGGGGAGGGAGAGTGATGGTGGTGCTGAGCAAGTCTGGGAACATCTTCTTCGTCTGTCGAAGCATCTGGTCGTCGCAGAGCTGGTGACATTGGATGTACCAGGTCACGTGGTACAGTTCAGGAAACATGTAGGATGGCAAGACAGTATAGGGAAATTAATAATCATAAGAAAAAAAAATCACCAACGCAAAAAAAACAAACAGATAAACGAAAAATGTAGAAACAAGATAAAAGGAAGCGGAAAAACCCACAAAACCAAAACCAAACAAACGACAAGTGTAAAAACAAAGGTAAAAGGTAGGGAAAAGACACCCCCTCCCCCCCCCCACCACACACACACACACGCAGAAAACAAAAATAAACAAACGAAAAGTGTATAACCAAAGGTAAAAGGTAGGAAAAGACCCCCCCCCCCCCCCACACACACACACACGCCGAAAACGAAAAGCAAACAAACGAAAAGTGTTGAAACAAATGGTTAAGGGAAATGAGGGTAGGGCTTCCTACCACAGGATTTCCCAGACTTTTCGTTACACATACGTCAAAATGTTCATGACGTAAATCTGTGAAAAAAAAAATTGAAAGGAGCCAGCTGAAGAGAATGTGTTTGAGAATACTGGGAAAAGCACATTGTATGAAAATGCATAGACGCACTCATATAAGCGTATGACTAAAAAAAACTCACACACACACACACACACACACACACACATACACATACGTGCGCGCGCGCGCGCGCGCGCACACACACACACACACATCATCATCATCATCATCATTATCATCATCATTGTCATCATTGTTATCATCATCATCAAGGGATCTCGACGGTTTCTGAAAATAAATCGTATGTCTAAAAAAAACAACCCCCCCCCCCCCCCCCCCCCCAACTATTCCCATAGTTTTAACCGTCAAGAAAAAAAAAACCTTCTAAAAAATCAATTCGAACCGTCCAGAATATATGTATGATGAAAAGAGAACAGTACCGACAGCCAGCTTGGGGCAACAATGACCTTTTATGAGAAACCATCGCATGTTCATGGCGACACAGACCATCGCATAGTCATGGCGATACAGAGCATCGCATGGTCATGGTGTCATGGCGACACAGAGCATCGCATGGTCATGGTGTCATGGCGACACAGAGCATCGCATGGTCATGGCGACACAGAGCATCGCATGGTCATGGTGTCATGGCGACACAGAGCATCGCATGGTCATGGCGACACAGAGCATCGCATGGTCATGGCGACACAGTGCATGGCATTGCATTGTCATGGCGACACAGAGCATCGCATGGTCATGGCGACACAGAGCATCGCATGGTCATGGCGACACAGTGCATGGCATTGTCATGGCGACACAGAGCATCGCATGGTCATGCGACACAGAGCATCGCATGGTCATGGCGACACAGAGCATCGCATGGTCATGGCGACACAGAGCATCGCATGGTCATGGCGACACAGAGCATCGCATGGTCATGGCGACACAGAGCATCGCATCGTCATGGCGATACAGAGCATCGCACAGTCATGGCGATACAGAGCATCGCACAGTCATGGCGATACAGAGCATGGCACAGTCATGGCGATACAGAGCATGGCATTGTCATGGCGACACAGAGCATCACACAGTCATGGCGATACAGAGCATCGCATAGTCATGGCGATACAGAGCATGGCATTGTCATGGCGACACAGAGCATCGCACAGTCATGGCGATACAGAGCATCGCATAGTCATGGCGATACAGAGCATGGCATTGTCATGGCGACACAGAGCATCGCATAGTCATGGCGATACAGAACATGGCACAGTCATGGCGATACAGAACATGGCACAGTCATGGCGATACAGAGCATCCCATTGTCATGGCGACACAGAGCATCGCATAGTCATGGCGACACAGAGCATCCCTAGAGGTTTTGTGTTGTTGTGAACAATTCTAAAGCCGAACAGAAATAACCAAGTGTAAGAAAGGCACAATAAAAGATCGAATGTTAATCATTTTTAGCACATTTGCATACTTAAACTTCATCGCTTTACTGAACAAACAGAAATAACAAACGGGCATACACTTACTGCATGTACATCCAGTATATACTGTAAGATTTACATACACGATATGTACGTTTATGACACGCATGCAAATAGTTACAAATATGTATATATTACCATTGATTATTGTTACAAACATGCCTTACAGGGGGAATATAATAATGGAATTACAACCGTGATCGCTCGAACTGAAGTGGCCAGATGGTTATGAAATCGTTTGATTTGAAACCTCCGTCATATGTAAAGTAATGTACGGAGTATGAGAGAGTTCAATGTAGCGGTGTAGAGGCCGAACGATTGAGTCATTATGTGCAGATCATTATGCAATACACTGTTCTTTCTTACTTAATTTCATGTAAGACTTTAACCCGAAGCTTGATGGGTCGTAGGGTAGAGAAACAGTAGAGATCTACTGTACATAGGGCACATCATGGAAGGCAGACCCAGATTCTATCATTCTGCAGCCCTACCATTCTCTGAACTGAATCAGGCCATTATCTTTTGCAGGTGAAGAGAGAGGGTGTTCAAGCTGTCAAAACTGACCTCAGAGCTGATAAGCTTTTACGATTAACTTGGCAGTCTACCGTTCTATAACCATTTGACTTCCGGCTCCTCTAAAACAACCGAACATGAAAAAAAAAAGAAAAGACAAAAAAAAAAAAAAAAAAGAAGAAAAAAAAATCGCTTATATCTAAACCGAACGATACCTGCTTGTCGAGCTCTTTCTGTTGCTCTTCGTTGCACCGAACAGTCCCCTTGTCACTGCCTTTCCCTTTCTTCTTCCTGGAGGATTCCTTTCGCCGGCGTTTGCTGGCGCTCCTGAAACCTGTCTCAGAGTTTATGGAAGAAAGGCTTTGCTCCGTCTCTGCACTCTCGTCTACGATGTTCTGCTTGATGGTGGCTTGACTGTCCCCGGCTTTCCCGCTGTACAAGATCCAGAGAGACAGATGAAGAGCTCTTGGGGCCTTCGCAAGCTGTTGAAACGTCTTCAGCACTGCTGTGAATGATTGCATTTTGTTCTTCATCATTTTCGGCTGCTTGTTTGATGAGGATGGACTTTCCGGAGGAATTTGGATGTTGCTATGCCCTAGAAATCCCTGTTCAGCTTGTTGTTCAGTCGCAGACACTGGCTGCTGCGAAGAACAAGTTTCATTCGGTCGTCCTGTAGGTTCTTGCCTGGGTGGCAAAGTTTCCTTGGTGTTTCTGCAGGAAGCAGATTGTTGTTGCGATCCGTGCTCCTCCTGACTGGATGCTGGTACTCTTACGGCATTAGGTCCGCTCGCACGAGACTGGGGGATGTGGGGTGGTGGAGTTTGGGGTCTTGGCTGGGAGGCGGTTTGGTGGAGAGGGGGTAGAAGGAACAGCAGCTGTTGCAGAAGGTGGGAACATACCTGGAGGTGGGGATGCTTGTGAGAGTGGCGGAGCTGCAAGAAATCCATGTCCAGCATTACACTGATAACGTTGCCCATGTGGCTGATGACGTGGATTCTGCGTGTAGAATCCATAGCGTGCAGGCTGGTTGTGATTCTGGTGAGAGGGGCGAGGATGCCTGCCATGGTGATGATAGGGAGGAGGTGGATAGCGTAACTGATGGTGGATAGGCGGGTGATGATGGCGGTTGCCATGGTCATGGGGGTGGGGATGGCGAGGACTATGTTGACGAGGAGGAAAGCTTGGGGTCTGGCTCCGGTTGGCGTAGGGGTTTGGTTGTACAGGGGTCTGAGACCGATGACCGGGGTAGCGATGAGTCATTGCTTAATTTGGATCCCGAGTTGTTTTGCTGCTGTGCTGAAACATAAATACGCACCCATGCACGCACGTTTACACGCAGGCATGCACACACGCACCCCCCCCCACCCACACACACACACATATGCGTACACACACACACAAACCACACACAACACACACACACACACACACACACACACACACACACACACACACGTGCATACGCACGCACGCACGCACGCACATATGCATGCACGTACCCACGCACACACCCACATACGCGCACACACACGCACACACACACAGTATGTATATTCAAATCTGTAGAAAAGCATTCGTTGCAAAATCTCTCTCTCTCTCTCTCTCTCTCTCTCTCTCTCTCTCTCTCTCTCTCGCTCTCTCTCCCTCTCTCTCAGACACACTGACACAACACACACACACACACACTCATGGTGTCACACAAAGCACGCACGTAGACTCAATTGAAACACCAGTAAATAAGAGCCCATTCAAACACCCAGAGAAGGGGGGGAGAAGGGGAAAGAGAAAGAGAGAGAGAGAGAGAGAGAGAGAGAGAGAGAGAGAGAGAGACAGACAGACAGACAGAGACAGACAGACAGACAGACAGACAGATAGACAGACAGATACAGAGACTGAAAACACAAAGTCATCTAAACTTCGCAATAATAACAGAGATTATGAAGCAGACTCAAAGCAGAAAGTAATCTCAGCTTCCACAATAATAACAGAGTACGAAGAAGTCTCAAAGCACAAAGTGATCTAAACTGCTACAATGATAACAGAGAGTTAGAAAGAAGAATACTAAAAAAACAAAGTGATCTAAACTTTCACAATGATGACAGAGTACAAAGAATACTAAAAGTGCGAAAGTAATCTAAACTTTCACAATGATAACACAGAGTACCATGAATATTATAAGCACAAAGTGATCTAAACTTTCACAATGATGACAGAGAGTTAGAAAAATACTAAAAGCACAAAGTGATCTAAAACTTTCACAATGATGACAGACTGTATGAGGAAGTCTGAAAGGAAATGGCGATCTAAACTTCCACACCGACATTAAAAAAGAAAAGTCCAAACAAGGACTAAAAGCATCGTAACAGCCTAAACCTCCACAGTAAGGACACAGAATCCAAATAAGACTAAAACCATGTAACAACCTAAACTGCCACAGTAATAATACAGAATCCAAATAGGACTTATATGATAGCCCAAACTCCCACAGTAATGACAGAATCTACTGAAGGAGAAACATTCCACTGTAAGTCTAAATTTCAACAATGATAACTGGAAGACTGATGAGGACTTAAACCCAGAGTTGTCTCAACTTACACAATGATAATTGGGAATAAAACAAAACAAAAAAAAAACTGAAAGGACTCGATCGTCTCACCTTCCACACTGATAACAGGCAATCGGAGGAGACTTAAAGGACACGGTTTACTGAACATCCCCGTATAACAGGAATCTAGAGAAGACTTAAAGGACACGGCTGTCTACACTTCCACACAGATAACAGACAATCTAGAGACGATTTTAAAAGAAACGGTTGTCTAAACTTCCACACAGAAAACAGGGAATCTAGACAGGACTTAAAGGACACCGTTTCTAAACTTCCACGGACAACAGAGAATCTAGAGAAGATTTAAAGGACACGATTTTCAAACTTCCACAGAAAACCGAAAATCTAGAGAAGACTTAAAGAAGACGGTTTCTAAACCTCCACAGACAACAGACAGTTTAGAAAAGACTTAAGGGACACGGTTGTCTACACTTCCACACAGAAAACAGAGAATCTAGAGAAGACTTAAAGGTCACGGTTGTCTATATTTCCACACAGAAAACAAAGAATCTAGAGAAGACTGAGAGGACACAGTTGTCTACACTTCCACAGACAACAGAGAATCTAGAGAAGACTTAAGGGACACGGTTGTCTACACTTCCACACGGTTAACAGAGAATCTAGAGAAGATTTTCAGGACACGGTTGTTTACACTTCCACACAGAAAACAGAGAATCTAGAGAAGATTTTCAGGACGCAGAAGGAATCTAGAGAAGACCTATAGGACACGGTTTTCTAACTTCCACAGATATTAGAATCTAGAGAACATTTTAAGGACACTGTTTTCTAAACGTTCACAGAAAACAGACAATCTAGAGAGGACTTAGAGGACACCGAAGATAACAGTCAATCTAGGAAATACTTAAAGGACACGGTTGTCTAACCTTCCATACAGATAACAGAGAATCGAGAGAAGACTTAAAGGAAACGGTAGTTTATGCTTCAACAGGTAACAGATAATCTAGAGAAGATTTAGAGGACACGGTTGTCTACACTTGCACAGAAAACAGAAAATCTAGAGAAGACTCAGAGGACACGGTTTTCTGGCAACCGTCAAACGACGGAAGATGGCATGGTTTGGCCACATCATTCGTCACAACACCCTCTCAAAACCATCCTTCAAGGTACCGTTGAAGGAGGGCGCAGACGAGGACGGCAGAGAAAGAGCTGGTCCGACAATATAAAGGACTGGACCAAAATGACCATGCCAGATCTCTCAAGACAGCCACTAACAGAAGAGCCTGGAGAGAAACGGCGGCTGCCTCATCACGTCCCCCCCAACGACCCCAGCGGTATAACAGAGAATCTAAAAAAGACGTAAAGAACACGGTTCTCTAAACTTCCACAGATAACAGCGAGAACGGAGAGAGAACTTAAAGAAGACTTTGATAACAGGGAACTAGGACAAAACGTAAGGCACACAGTCGCCTAATAAATTCCCATGATGGTGACTTGGAGTGCAGCCAACATCGCACACAGTGGTGGAAATAGCGGTATACACTGTAGGATGATGTCATATGCAACACAGAAGCATATTGTATTGCCACTAACAGAGAGTATTTCACAAGGAAGTCTTCATTCAACGCAAAAATCATCAAGGAGAGACGTGATCGCATTCGGGTTACTCTGACTGAACACAGTCATTAAATACACACACTCAGACAGAAAGACAGGCAGACATAAAGACAGACGGCGCGCGCGCATGCACACACGCACATACACAGACACACTCACACCCACAGACACGCGCGCGCACACACACACACACACACACACACACACACACACACACACACACACACACACACACACACACACACGCCCGTGCGCGCGCGCGCGCAAACACGCAGGCTGACACACACACACACACACACACACACACACACACATACACACACACGCAGGCAGAGAGAGAGAGAGAGAGAGAGAGAGAGAGAGAGAGAGAGACCGACTGACCGACAGACAGATAGACAGACAGACAGACAGACTGATAGGCAGACAGATACAGACAGACAGAGACAGACACAAAGACAACGAGAGAGAGAGAGAGAGAGAGAGAGAGAGAGAGAGAGAGAGAGAGAGAGAGACACCCCGAGAGAGAGAGACAGACAGAGGAGAGAGAGAGAGAGAGAGAGAGAGAGAGAGAGAGAAGAGGAGGCAGAGGGAGAGACAGAGACAAAGACAGACAGACGGACATTAGACAGGCAATTGAACACAATTGAACACAATTTTAATGTTTCAGGCCTCCGGCCTATAACAATGCGAGGTGCAGTGCACACATAACAGAAAAGGAGAAATGATAACAAAAATATATTTTTCGATGTACTAATAATGCTTCTTTATGAGGTAACTGATTATTCATACTGTATGAGATATGAGTTGTTCTTTTTTTTCAAAGCATAATAAATGTACATAGCAATATCTCTTGTAATATGCACATTTTCGTTTGCAAGTAATTGTTTTAGTTCAATAGAGTTCACGTTCTGAAATTGTCTGTGCTTCAGTATGTATTTTTCTCTGAAAGGCATATAGCATTGCATCTTAATAGAAAGTGGAGTTCGGTCTCAAGTTGGTTACAAAAAGGACATGCTTTGATATTTTCTTTGTATCTGCTATTTACATTCAGGTCGTTTTTAACCCAAGACGAAATTTGGTGAAACACATTTTAAAATTTGTTAACCGTTAAATAGGTCAGATACGGTTCTGGTTGTAAAAGAGACTTAAATGAACAATAGGTGTTGAAGCGATCACTTGAATTTTAATTTGCTAACCCAGTCCTGCTGAAAACAATCTACCATCCTTTGCCTAAAAATCTTCTTAAACATATTAACATTTCCGACCCCACCCTCTAACCACACTTCAGAAAATCCATATCTATCAAGACAACGTTTTATATCATATGCCCAATTACTTTTTTATCATTCTGTCGTCAGTGTTGTTCAAAAGGCTGTTAATCAATGAAAGATATGCTTGCTTCGGTATTCTATTCAGTTCCATCTGTTGTAAAGAAAACCAATAGCTAAGTGCTCTTAGTGTGCTGTCTATATAAAGACTATAGCGACCAGTCTCTCCGTAGACCATTGCATTTGGTGTTTTAGGGCTAACACTTAACAGTTTTTTTTACAGGCAAACAGATGGACCGCTTCGATAGTTTTATATTGTATAATACCCCATACTTCTGCAGCGTACAATAGCATTGGCTTAAAAAAATCGATATATAGTAAAAAGCAAATAATACAAAACACACATGAAAAAAATGGAACAATTGCTTGCATGAGAACCTTTGACAAAAGAAGAAAGAAGAAAAAGAAACCAATAAACACCACCACCACCACCACCACTACCAAGAACAACAAGAAGAAAACACAATAATCAGGGGGGGGGGGGGGGGGGGGGGGTGAATGGAGAGAGAGAGAGAGAGAGAGAGAGAGAGAGAGAGAGAGAGAGAGAGAGAGAGAGAGTGACCGATGGACCGACCGACCGACCGACCGACTGGCAAGATAGATAGTAGAGATAAAGGAAGAGAAGGGACAATGAAGCAGACATGGAGAGAAACCCACAAAAACTTGAAAAAAAAAAAACACATGAATGGTATGGGATGATCAGTGCAATTTGCATAGAATTGAGTCAACTTCGAACATCACATAGTTGTTGAATTAAATCTGAATTGAGAGTTTTCAATACATTTTAGGGTATAGTGCAGTCAAATCTGAGACATTCATAAGATATTTTTTGAAAATTAGACTTGAATTTTTTAAAGTTTGATTGATTTTTTAGTTCTTGAGGAATATGGTTCCATAGCCAACCTCCAGAATACGCCAAACTAGACTTGTATAGATTAATCATTGCAAACGGGAGGTTTATTTTATATGTGAATGTCGATAGTCGTTAAAAGTGAACATATTTGTCAGAGAAAGTGGAGCATTTCCATGGAGTACCTTATGCATAAAGAGCCCTTTATTGTATAGAAGTTTGGCTTTGAATGGGAGAATGCCTGATTGTTTATAGTCTGAGTCTGCCAGCGAGGATGGTCGACCTAACGTTACTTTGACAGCTCTTTTGTGAAGGCTAATTAGTGGTTTGAGTGAATTATTGCTCGCTGAGTCCCAAAGCGTTGAGGCATAGTCAATAAAAGGCTGAATGTAAGAGTGAAAGAATAGTTTTCTTGCATGCAAATTTAAGAAGTTCTTAATCCTTTTTAGAAGATGTAGTTTTTCTTGCAACGTTTCTAGATAAAGACTCTAAGAGAGAGAGAGAGAGAGAGAGAGGGGGGAGAGAGAGAGAGAGAGAGAGAGAGAAAGACAGATATTCCTTTTTATTTCAAGGAATTAAGTGAATAAGACATTCAGAGAGAGAGAGAGAGAGAGAGAGAGAGAGAGAGAGAGAGAGAGAGAGAGAGAGAGAGGTCTTTTAACTGTTTCGGTGACGCCTTCATGCGGACAACGAGTGGAAACTTCTCTACATTTATCATTTCAGTTGGGTCAGCACTTGCAGTTACGGAGAGAATACAAATAGTCATATCTACCTCGAAGAAACATTAGTACATGCACAGACAATGGACACTAGGGATTACACAGAGTCGTTTTTTTTAAGCTACACTCGCGAGTTTAAGCAACTGCTATATGACCAGTCCCCTCGTTTTTTTGTCATGTTTTGTATATATCATGTTTTGATGCATGCGTTGTATCATTTAGTACTATACTAGCTTCGTACAATAGTAAAGGCATGTATGAAAAAATGGCTAAGCCAATACTTTTACCATTATAAAATAAAGAATCACTGTCATTGTCATTGTTACATTCGCGAATTTAAAGAAGTAGCTAAATAAATATTTCATCGTCAATTTTCTTTTTCATTTTTTTTTCACACACGTGTGTGACCGGAATAGCTCAGTTGGTAGAGCATCGGATTCGTAATCTTGGGGTTGCGGGTTCGCATCTCCGCTGGGCCATTTCGGTACAGGGGGATTTTTCCCTCGGAGTTAACATTGATTCTGACTCCATTCCCAATAATGTAATTTGAATGAGACTATAAATCGAGGTTTCGTGTGTGAACGCACGCACATCTTGCACACACGTAAAATCCCATCATCAACTTTCGGAAGAAGGCCAGTTTGACCGTTGATATGGATGACACGTTACACATAGCATGCACCTTCCCCGAAGTTGGAGTATGGCTGCCTTAATGGCGGGATGAACAACGGTCATACACACGCAAGAGTCAGAATAATCAACTTAACGATTATTGTGGACACTCTACGGAAGAAGAAAGAAGAAAAAGTTAACAACTACAAGGATATTTCCTCGATTCATTTTCTTTTATACACGTGAATCCTTCTTCTTCCGCGTACGCAAGCTGATACTCCTGCGGACACCCCCTGTATAGGAAGTGGAGTTTTGTGTGTATGACCATTTTTTTTATCCAGCCATTAAGGCAGCCATAATCCAACTTCGGGGAAGGTGCATGTTATGTGTAACGTGTCATCCATACCAACGGCCAAACTGGTCTTCTCTTCCGAAAGTTGGTGATGGGATTTTACGTGTGTGCAAGATGTTATGCGTGCGTTCACACACCGAACCTCGGTTTATAGTCTCATGCATGTGAAGGACTGAGTGGGAAATGGACTCAGAACCAATGTTAACTCCGAGGGAAAAATCCCCCTGTACGAAACGGCCCGGAGGAGATTCGAACCCGCGACCCCAACATTACGAATCCGGCGTTCTACCAACTGAGCTATTCCGGCCCCCGTCCTGAGTTCAAAAGTGGCAGTTTCCCTTCCGACAGGTGGAAAACCCACACAGGAGGTCTGTTTGTTCAAAGCGAGTGCTGGAGATATTTGAACCCCAACTTTGGAGGAGTGTCATACAGTCATTGTAAACGCCATTGATTTTCCCATGCGGCATTGTGAGCAAGCAGTCCATTCAAATATGGGTGACACTCTTGACGAAAGACTT
>JADBJO010018738.1:5000-7500 GCA_016801955.1 Conus betulinus
CCCCCCTTTTTTTGTTTCCGCTGCCGCTGATGCATACTTCTTCAATAGTCGTATTTTTAATGACAAATTGTTATCCGCTTTGATAATTTCCTGTTAGGACTAGAACTGTGTTTGATATTCCCTAGCCTGCCTCTCTGTCTGTTTGTCTGTCTGTCTGTCTGTTTCTCTCTCTCTCTCTCTCTCTCTCTCTCTATCTCTATCCCCCCCCCTCCCTTTAGCCAAACCCTTACACACACACACACACACACACACACACACACACACACACACACACACACACACACACACACATGTTTATAACGAACATGAACTATATTTATGAAAGCCATCATCATTTTGCTATCCCTCCCCTCACACCTAGCCTGTCCAATGCCCCCCCCCCCCCCTCCAGTCCCCTCCTCCAGTCCCCTCCCCCCCCCCCCCCCCCCCCCCCTCCGAGTTGTCTCCATTCCCTCTCCCCTGCTTCCTCCCCCTCCCCTTCCATCTCACCTCCCTCTCAAAAAAAAAAAAAAAAAAAAATGAATGAAAGAGAAAGAAAACCGCCGTTTTGTGTTTGACACAAACGTGCTATCAATAATGCTGACCGTCCGTTAGTTCGCACCATCAATGCTTCTTCATCTTCTTCTTCTTCTTCTTCTTCTGCGTACGCACGCTGATACTCCTGCGGACACTCCCTGAATAGGAGGCAAGTATTAAACCCATCTGCCCAACAAAGGGAGTGGAGTTTTGTGTGTATGACGTTTTTTTTTTTTATCCCGCCATTAAGGCAGCCATACTCCAACTTCGGGGAAGGTGCATGCTATGTGTAACGTGTCATCCATACCAACGGCCAAGCTGGCCTACTCTTCCGAAAGTTGGTGATGGGATTTTACGTGTGTGCAAGATGTTGTGCGTGCGTTTACACACGGACCCTCAGTTTCTAGTCTCATTCTAAAGACTGTATGGGAATGGAGTCAGATCCGATGTTAACTGCGAAGGAAAATCCCCCCCCCCCCCCCCCCCCCCCCCCCCCCCCCCCCCCCCCGAAACGGCTCGGCGGAGATTCGAACCCGGAACCCTAGAATTACGAGTCCGGCGCTCTACCACTGAGCTATTCTGGCCCCCTGCGCCATCAATACAATTCATTTATCAACCGTGGATCAAGTCCATCAATAACGCTGATCATCCGATAAACATACCCTCTTTCAGCTATGCTGATCGGCCGATATCTTCACGCCATCAGTAGTGTTGATCGGCCGTAATTAAAACCGTTGTTACCGTTGACCAGGTGTTAATAAAGGTTGCCAGGAGGCTGAGTGGGGGAGGTGGGTGGGAGATCGGGAGAGGGACGGAGATGGCGTGTCTGTATGATGAATTTGAAGTTCTTTGAGATCTTGACTGGTGTGATATATTCTCTCTTCTGGAAAATTTAATCTCTCTCCCTGTCTCTGTCTGTCTGTGTGGCTGGCTGGCTACTGGCTCGCTGTCTGGCTGTCTCTCTCTGTCTCTCTCCCTGTCTGTCTCTGTCTGTCTGTCTCTCTTTCTCTCTGTCTGTCTGGCTGCCTCTATCTCTGTCTCTCTCTCTCTGTCTCTCTGTCTCTGTCTGTCTATCTGTCTGTCTGTCTGTCTCTCTGTCTCTCTCTCTCTCTCTCTCTCTCTCTCTCTCTCTCTCTCTCTCTCTGGAAGCCATCAGGACGTAGTAGATTGTTGCTGTCAGAAGCGTCAGTCTCCTAACCTCACCTAATCATTCCTAGTGGAACGGTGTTTGTTAGAGCTGATACTTGGAGCTCGTAGACAAGTCACTGTTAGGTCCTTGTCGTCACCAGGCGGCTCTTGATCGTGGGAGAGGGGTGGGTTGCCTGCTCATTATTTTGCTTGGGGTGTAAGATGATTTTGTGTATCGGGAATGTTGATTGAGACGATATATCTCTCTCGTGGCGTGTTTGAGGCACTCTCTCTCTCTCTCTCTCTCTCTCTCTCTCTCTCTCTCTCTCTCCTCTCTCTCTCTCTCTCTCTCTCTCTTCATGAAAGGCAATGGCCTTTCACATGATAAACTAAACTTTCCTCTCTCTCTCTCTCTCTCTCTCTCTCTCTCTCTCTCTCTCTCTCCTCTCTCTCTCTCTCTCTCTCTCTCTCTCTCTCTCTCTGTTCGTGTGTAGGTATGTGAGTGAGTGCGTGTGTGTGTGCGTGCGAGTGTGTGTGCGTGTCTTTGTGTTCGCGTCTGTGCGTGTGCAACGTGCAGTGTGTGTGTGTGTGTGTGTGTGTGTGTGTGTGTGTGTGTGTGTGTGTGCGCGCGTGCGTGTGTGTGTGTGTGTGTGTGTGTGTGTGTGTGTGTGTGTGTGTGTGTGTGTGCGAGCGCGCGCGAGCTCGCGTTAGAGAAAGAGAAGTGTATGTGTTAGTAGGGGGGTAGGCGGGAGGATAACGTTTCAATCACGCTGCTTATAATCAATGTCCAGTTCAGGCCATATTTGTTTCATTAACGTACTGGTGTTTTTTCTTTTTCCTTTTTTTTTTTTTTTTT
>JADBJO010018738.1:25000-34718 GCA_016801955.1 Conus betulinus
TTTTTTTTTTTTTTTTTTTTTTTGCTGTCCCAACCTCTGCGCCACCTCAGAGGCAGTGCACCCACGCCGCTCATTCCGACACTCCGTCCACAGCCACAGCCCGGTCGGCCCCGCTTCAGCCCCGGCACCGGCAATCCACAGGAAGCAGTCAGTGTCAAGTCGTCAAGAGGCAACCCACCGGAGGAGACACTGCACTGACGCCCAGTCACTTCAGTGGTGTTCAGTGGCGCCTGTTCTGATCTAACATACGCAGGACACCACCTACTAAGCCCCCTACTGACGACAATAATTGCTTAGTCGCGGAGCCGGCGTGAGTGAGCTCTCTCCCTCGGAGGAGAGCGGCACCACGTCCGTCCAACGACAGTCCCCATGGACCCGCCGATACCGGTGACCCCGACGAAACCAAACCAAGGCCACAGACGTGGAGAGGACATCGAAATTGAGGTCACCATGAGAGCAGGGCATGAAGGGCCACAGAATTTGAGACATTTTTTTTATGCTGATCGATGAGAATGGGGATGATTAAGATGATGCTACGGAATTCCATTTCGGTCTGAGACTGCATGACAGGGCTGTACTCTACGCTTCCTTTCGTAATATATCCCCCGGCGTCAACCAGGCCCGAGAGATACAGGCACCTGCAGTGTTGGTCATGAAATTTGAGCAACACTCTCAGAGACGCATCCATTAAGTGGATGAAACTCGACTGTGTGGTCCCAGTCTTCCCAACTGAGTCCGCAGCAAACTCAAATCTGGGTAGGAGCCGGTCGGGGCAGAAAAACCCACATGACTCTGATGGGATTCGAACCCACGACCTCCCAGCCGGGAGTCCGCGACGCTAAACCACTTCGCCACGGCGGCTGGTCGAATTCTCTTATTTGCTTCATAAATACGCATGGCTAAGTTCAAAAGTGTATCCTCACTCCTTGTCGATAGTAAGAGAATTAGCCTGAAATCAAATGGTTGGGTGTGATATTTTTATAATTGTAATTTTGTTCTCAGATCGTTCAGAGCAGGACAGCCAAACAAAAAATGTATTTCATCTTTTGTAGCACTATTACAGAGTCAACATTTTACTTCATTTCCTATATTACTATGCCTGAGGCGACGGCATGTGAAGTCAGAAATTTGTCAGTGCACATTTGATAAATCTATTCATGTTCATCCCAATATAAGGTTATCGCATATGTGACGATTTAAAGAGTGATACTGAGCAAATCTATCACTACTATACATATGGTCATGCCAGTCCTGCCGAGGTGGCGCGAAAGAAAGGGGAAGAAGAGCATGAAGGAAGAGAGGATGCAGGTGAGACAGACAGACAGACAGGGACAAATGTCCAGAGACAGACACAGAGAAAAAACTGACATAGACAGGCAGACAAGCACTTGGTTCATCCTCTTCACTGTCCTCCATGTCTGCAGAACGCCAGTGTGGGGAAGTGTTCGACAGCCAAGGCCAGCGCTTCAATTTCACATTGCACGTGATGGGGCTGAACGGAAACCACCACCCTATCAGAGAGGGGGGTGCAGCCAGAGACAGAGACTGGGGAGGATAAGCATCCACACTCGCTGCAGTGATATGGCAGGCCGTGGTCCATCATCCATCCTTGTAGTTTTCTCTTCATGCTGACTGTGACCTGGGGAATGTTGTATGTTTATTTTTTTCATCCTGACTGTGACCTGGGGAATGTTGTATGTATTTTTTTCATCCTGACTGTGACTTGGGGAATGTTGTATTTTTTTTTTTTTCATCCTGACTGTGACTTGGGGAATGTTGTATGTTTTTTTTTCATCCTGACTGTGATCTGGGGAATGTTTTTTTTTTTTTTTTCATCCTGACTGTGACTTGGGGAATGTTGTATGGTTTTTTTCATCCTGACTGTGACCTGGGGAAATGTGTATGCTTTTTTTTTTTATCTGACTGTGACCTGGGGGATTTTTTTTTTTTTCATCCTGACTGTGACCTGGGGAATGTTTTTTTTTTTTTTTCATCCTGACTGTGACCTGGGGAATGTTGTATGTTTTTTTTTCATCCTGACTGTGACCTGGGGAATGTTGTATGTTTTTTTTTTCATCCTGACTGTGACCTGGGGAATGTTGTATGTTTTTTTTTCATCCTGACTGTGACCTGGGGAATGTTGTATGTTTTTTTTTTCATCCTGACTGTAATCTTGGGGAGTTGTTGTTTTTTTTCATTTATGTATTTTTTCATGCTGACTGTGACCTGGGGAGTGTTATTGTATGTATTTTTTCATGCTGACGTTGACCTGGGAGTGTTGTTGTGTGTGTAGTTTTTTCATGCTGACTGTGACCTGGTGAGTAATGTTTTGTGCACGTTCTGATGTTTGTTGTTTGTTTTGTCGGACGAAGACACATTTGTCAAAAATGAAACTTTCCTGTTTCGTGTTTTGTATCAAAATGACTGTTTCTGTCAACTTCTTTGAACCTTCTTTGAATTTTCCTTTTTGTTTTCAGTGTGCATTTTGGCCGTTTTCAGTCGTGCTGCAACTTGTCGCAGTCACTGTCAAAACTGCCAGTTCCTCTGCCCATCTGAATGTGTTGTCGTTCTGGTGGTATGGATAAAGGAAGATAGTTTTCCCTTCCCACCCCATCCCCTCTCCTGGGATGGGTTATTCCTGCCTGCCATGTTGCTGTAGGGGGTGTGGATGCTGTGTCTGAATATAAATGACAAACTCGGTCGGGTATTCCAAGTGAAAAGACTGTGCCATTCTTTTTCAAGTTAATATTCGTTCGTATATTTCGTCTGCTGCACCTGCTGCTATGTGAGTACAACTATGGGTTGGATTACATGCACAGGTTTGGGACGGTATGTGTGTATGTGTGTGTGTGTGTGTGTGTGTGTGAAGAAATTTCTTGTTTAATGTGTATGCCTTGTGTATGTGTGTACCAGCGAAAGTTGTAATGACATGGTGTTGTCATTATCATTATTATCATTATAAATATTATTATTGTCATCATCATCATCATCATCATCATCATCATCATCATCACCATTGTTTTGTGTTCTTGTTGCTATATCATCGTCATTGTTGTTATTTTAACCATTGTTGATATTATTATCATTGGTAGAACTACAGCTATGATTACTATTTTAAAAGTCATAGTAGTGTCATGATCATGATCATTATCTTCGTCATTATTATAGTTATTGTTGTTAATGTTGCTGTTGTTGTTGTTGTTAACCTCACGATGATGATAACGACGAAGATGATGATGATGACGACGACGATGACAATGATGACGATGATGATGATGATGATGACCATCATCATCATCATTATTGCTATTATTATTATCATTATTATTATTGTTATTATTATTATTATTATTATTACATCCTCGTTATCTTTATTTCTATCGTCAGTTAGGGGAATGGTACTCGCAAGTGGAACTGTTCGATAAACGCGCCTCAACATGAACGGGGATCTCAGCGGCCTCAACCGAACCACGCCCTTCCCTTGAGGGGCCGCACGGCCAAGGTCGTCATGATTGAGGTGAGTAGTCCTCTTCGTCAATGCTCGCCACGTTACCCTGGGTTTACTTTCGGAGATGCCAGACGTCTGCATCATCATCATCATCATCATCATCATCATCATCATCATCATCATCATCATCTCATCATCACCATTATCATCATCATCATCATCATCATCACCATATCAGCAGCAACAACAGAAGAAAAGAAGAAGCAGCAGCAGCAACAACAACAACAAACAACAACAGAAGAAAAAGAAGAAGAAGCAGAGCAGCAGCAACAACAACAACAAATTCAAGAATTATGATGGCATTATCGACAGCAACAACAACAGCAGTAATAAACCAACAATAGTAACAACAACAACAAAAAAAAAAAAAAAACCGCAAGCAAACAAACAAGCAAAACCAGCAAGAACGGCAATATCAACAACAACAACAGCGACGACAAACAACAGCAACGCCATCAACATCATGATCATGATTTAGTCTGGTAGCCGTTATGTCATGATCATGATCTTGTTCTTCTTCTTCTGATAATCATCATCATATGCTTCTTCCTCTTTTTCTTTGTTCTTTATCACCGTCTTCCTCCTCGTCGTCATCATATCTTAAGATGAAAATGATAGTAATAGTACTAACAATAGGAATCATTATCAATACAGGTTTTTTTTCATCATTATCATCCTGTCGATGAGGAGAGAGAAGAAGAAGAAGACTGATAATAATAATGATGATGTTAACAATATCATTTCATGGCGCTCACTGGTCTCCGTCCATGTCGGCGTGTGAAGGAAGGTAATTCAGGAGGCGTGAACCCCCATGCAGACTTTCCATACAGCTTCAGTTTCACGATGTCGGGGTGAAATCAATGCACAGCACAGCTGGTGTGGCTAGCACACGTAGAATGAGGGATTGGACAGACGTGCATGGCTGAGTTGTATGAGAGAGAGAGAGAGAGAGAGAGAGAGAGAGAGAGAGAGGTGTTTGTATGAGTGTGTGTAGGTAAGTAGGTACTTATAAGTGACTCTCTCTCTCTGTCTCAAAACACACACACACACACACACACACACACACACACACACACACACACACACACACACACACACACCACACGTACGTACGCACGCACGCACGCGTACATCACACAGACTCACAGAAAGACTCTCTCTACCCCGTTACCCTTTCTCTCTCCCTTTGTTTATTTATTACATATATGCGCGCGCGTGCGCGCATACGCACACATACACACATCACTATTACATTTCTCTCTCACTCTCTGTCTCTATCACACACTCACACACACACACACACACACACACACACACACACACACACACACACTCACACATACACATACACACACACACACACACACACACACACACACACACACACACACAAACAACACACACACACACACACACACACACACACACACACACACACACACACACACACACACACACACACACACACACACACACACACACACTCACTCACACACACACACACACACACACACACACACACACACACACACACACACCATACCCGGTCTCACCCTGTGTGCGAACGTCAACTCACCAAGTTCCTTACAGAGCCCAAAAACCATATCAACCCACCCACCCCCCAACCCCCCCCTCCGCCCCCCGCCAACGCAGCCTCTCCCCGTACGTCCTGTTCGTCTCTCAGCGGTCGTCAAACAGCACCACCTTCATCTGTTAGGCAAGGTCTTTATCTCTCCGCAGGAGGAGCGCGTGTGATTATTTGCTAACTACAAGCAGCTGCGGCGGTTGCTGACCTGGACGAAATACAAACACTATTGATTCAAACCGACCGGAACTTTGGGAGCGCGAGCGAAAGCTAAGAAACAGGACGCATTGATCGTCTCTTGGCCTACTAAAGCAAACAGAGACAGCTGTGAAGGACGCACACACACACACACACACACACAGGCACGCACACACACACACACAGGCACACACACACACACAGGCACGCACACACACACACACACACACACACACACACACACACACACACACACACACACACACACACATGCAGGCACGCAGGCACGCACACACACATTGCGTACGAACCCACACACGTACCCCCATCTCCCATCATTGGGTTCTCAGTCCCCCACGTCCATCACACACCTTCCGCTTACCGTTTTTTTTTATTTCTTTTCTTTGCTTACACACACAAACACACACACAGTTTGCAGATGGGGGATGGGCAACAGTGCGAGTGCTACTCTTGGTTTAAAGGGGAATAACTATGTTTTATCGAAGGTGTTGTACGATGGTTTTGATTTCCCCTAAAAACCAACAACCCAAGAACAACAACAACGATGATGATGATAATGAATCGTAACGTCAACCCTCCAGTCAGATTAAAATAAATATATATACATACAACAAAATTATACACACATACAACTCACTAAAACACGCGTTCTAAAAAACACACCGAAAGGTCGTGAAATCTTTCTTCCGTAAAATCTAATGCCAGATGGAAAAACTGGTGACCTCTTTCAAATTTAAAAAAAAAAATCACACTAGGCGGGCTATCGATCTCTGAACAGGGTTTGAATGTTAGTCTGCTGTCAGCTGTTTATGTCCGACTCATGTTAAAGTCCCAACACTGTAAGCACATGCTTCATCGTCAGTGGTGCCACAGCGCACTGAATGCACTTCGCTGCTTCTCCACCTTTCAAAAGAGAAGACGGGATGTAGAGGGAGCGGCCAGAGAGAGGAAATGCCACAACACGGGTGGGAAACGGGGCGCCTGTAATGCAGACACTCGACACCTCGGTCGTTATCATGGCACGCACTTCCCACAATCATTTTGTGTCCCCACACAATCATTTTGTATCCCCACAATCATTTTGTATCCCCACAATCATTTTGTATCTATGTGCTCTAAATCTGATCCGTAGCTAGTGTTGAGCAGTACATGCACCTCCTCGTGGGCTTTCAGACTGCAACGCGCATTGATTCTAATCTCTCCTAACATTGAGTTTGAAGTGATATATCCACGTGCTAAAAACCCTTGAGGCTTTTTCTATATATATCAGCGGGAGATCTGATTTTATCCTTCGACCTGCCCCAGGAGCCGCCCTTCACGATGAAGAAGAGGGACTTCGTGTCCCGCAAAGGCAACAGCCGCTTTGAGGGCTTCGCCGTGGACCTCATCGATGAGGGTGGCGCAGATGCTGGAGTTCCAGTACGAGATCTACCTGGTGCACGACGGCAACTTCGGCTCCAAGCAGAGCAACGGGGAGTGGAACGGCATGATTGGGGAACTGCTGGCGGGGGTGGGTCGTCTGTGTGTGTGTGTGTGGTGTGTGCACAGGAGGGGATGGGGTGTGTATATGTGTTGTGTGTGTGTGTGTGTGTGTGTGTGTGTGTGTGTGTGTGTGTGGTCAGTATATGTATACGTTTATGTATGTGTGTACGCGCTCGCGCATGGTGTGTGTGTGTGTGTTATCACGTGCGTGCATGCGTGCGTGTGTGTATGCTTGTATATGTATGTGTATGTGTGCACGCTCGTGACATCATCTTCTTTACAGTTCAACATTATTTTCCATTCCAAAATTGAAAAAAAATACCTTAACAAAGACGCCCCACCCTAACCAGATTCCAGTCATCGTCTGACGGTGCTGCTACTGTTTTTTTTATTATTATTTTCAGAACGCCACCATGTCTGTGGCCCCACTCAGCATCAACTCGGACAGGGAGGAGGCGGTGGACTTCACCAAGCCCTTCATGACGCGCTACATCAGCGTTCTCATCATGCGCGTGCCGCGTAGAGAGACCTCCTACTTCGAGGTCAGTGCCTCGGCGGATTCTGGTGGAAAAGAGGGGGTGGGGATGGGGGTGAGGGGTGCGGGTGGTTGATGGATAGGCAGGGGCGGGGGGGGGGAAGTGAGTGAGTTGCGAAGGGGGAGATGCTAGCTGTGATAATCGGTGCGAGTCGGAACAAATTCTATGCCGAATAGCATAATACAGTACAATTAGATATGATTTAGTGATGCACAGTGCGATACTTAACAAGACACTCCATTAATTAAACGGTATTAAAGGCAGTACGGTCTCCTGTAGACTAAAGTTCATTTCTCATTGCGAGCCCTTTTTATATCTACACTCTCTCTCTCTCTCTCTCTCTCTCTCTCTCTCTCTCTCTCTCTCTCTCTCTCTCTCTCTCTCTCTCTCTCTTCACCTCTCCTCTCTTTCCGTCCCCACTCTCTTTCTCTCTTCTCTCTCTCTCTCTCTCTCTCTCTCTCTCTCTCTCTCTCTCTCTCTCTCTCTTTCTTCACCTCTCCTCTCTTTCCGTCCCCACTCTCTTTCTATCACGATTACCCCATCTCCTCCCCCTCTTCACCCTCACCTTACTCCTGTGACAGTTGTGACAGTTGTGTTGTAAGATGCGTGCGTGTCGTGGTGATGTGTGCTGTGGTGACAGTTGTGGTGATGTGTGTGTTGTGGTGACAGCTGTGATGCTGTGTGTCGTGGTGACAGTTGTGATGCTATGTTGTGAGAGTTATGATGCTGTTTGTTGGTGTGACAGTTGTGATGATGTGTGTTGTGGTGACAGTTGTGATGCTGTGTGTGTGTGGTGACAGTTGTGATGTTGTGATGCTGTGTGTGTTGTGGTGACAGTTGTGATGCTGTGTGCTGTGGTGACAGTTGTGATGCTGTGTGTGTGTGGTGACAGTTATGATGTGTGTTGTGTGGTGACAGTTGTGATGCTGTGTGTTGTGGTGACGGTTGTGATGCTGTGTGTTGTGCGTTGGGTGACAGTTCCTGAACCCCCTGTCCCCTGTGGTGTGGATCTGCACGCTGTGTGCCTTTGTCATCGTCTCCATCGTCCTCTACATCCTCGAGCAGATCGGGTCTACCTCCTCCTCGTCGTCCTCCTCCCGTTCCTCCGCCTCCTCCACGTCCTCGGCGGACGAGTCGCGGGGCGCGCCCCGGATCACCATGCGTGAGGCCTTCTGGTTCATCTTCGGCTCCCTGCTGAAGGGCAACACGGATTCCACGCCCACGACCATACCTGGTGGGTGGAGCGACTGTGTGTGTGTGTGTGTGTGTGTGTGTGTGTGTGTGTGTGTGTGTGTGTGTGTGTGTGGTGTGTGTGTGTGTGTGTGTGTGTGTGTGTGTGTGCGTGCGTGCGTGCGTGCGTGCGTGTGCGCGTGTGTGTGTGTGTGTGTGAGTGTGTGCGTGCGTGCGTGCGTGCGTGCGTGCGTGTGTGTGCGTGTGTGCGTGCGTGCGTGTGTGTGTGTGTGTGTGTGTGTGTGTGTGTGTGTGTGTGTGTGTGGTGTACGTACGTGGGGGGGCACTGTTCTTCATCTTGTGCGAACGGGGTTTTCTTTCGGTTTCTTTTTGTTCTATTTTAAGGTTCTATTCCATTTAGAGAACTGAAAGTTGTTGGGGTTTTTTTCTGCCCCATCTTCTGTGCCACCTCAGTAGCAGTGCACCCACGCCGTTCATTCCGACTTCCCCGCCCACAGCCACAGCCCGGCCCGTCCCACCGCAGCCCCGGAGCAGTCAGTGTCAAGTCGTGATGAGGCAACCCATCGGAGAAAAACGCTGCACTGCTGCCGAGTCACTTCGGCGGTGTTCAGTGGTGCCTGTTCTGATCCAACATACGCAGGACACCAGGAACTGAAAAAGTCTAAGTCTCTTGCATATAATGATCATATACAGTACAATGTGACAGGTAATGTTATGACACGGTACAGCCATATCAATCATGAATGTCAATCATGAGTGGCAATCATGAGTAGAAATCATGAGTGGCAATCATGAGTGGCAATCATGAGTGGCGTGCTGTGCAGGTCGCATCCTGACCAGCGCATGGTGGTTCTTCGCCCTGATCCTGATCTCCTCCTACACGGCCAACCTGGCGGCCTTCCTGACGGTGAAGAAGATCAAACACGCCCATCAAGTCCGTCACCGACCTGGGCCCAGCAGAACCGCATCAAATACGGCACGGTCAAGAACAGCGGGGTCATGGGATGTGAGTTGTGTGTGTGTGTGTGTGTGTGTGTGTGTGTGTGTGTGTGTGCGTGTGTGTGTGTTTGGTGTAAGATTGTGTAGTGTAGTGTAGTGTAGTGTGGTGTGGGTGTGGTTGGTGTAATGTAGTGTAGTGTAGGTGTGTGTGTGGTGTGTGTGTGTGTGTGGTGTGGTGTGTAGTGTAGGTAGTGTAGT
>JADBJO010018739.1:0-17500 GCA_016801955.1 Conus betulinus
GGTGAAGTAGACATGAAGGCCAGCACCCCTATTCGTTCCAGAATTCAGACGTTCACGCTCCCGCCGGTACCCCAGTTATTTCCCCTCCCACTTCTCATCCTCTTCCCTCTCCTGCCCCCCACCCCACCCTTACAACCCTTCCTGTTCAAGACCTTTTTCTCGAATATGCCCCCTGAGAGCATTAAGTCCCAGTGAAAAAGTACAGACAGTCAGGCGAGGACCAATATCCATCGTTTGTGGAGGAGAAGCTCGGAACGGAAGGAGAGGCAAGGGAGGAAACCGGAGTGATGACTACCCTCTGAAAAGGATCATAGTCTACAGACAGCCTGACGACTGGTCAGCATGAGACAGACAGACAGACAGACAGACAGACTGACAGGAGGTCATGAGGCGTGGACGAAGACAGGGAAAGAGAAGGAGAGAGGGAAATCGCTGTACAGAGAGATGTGAGGCGTAAAGAGAGAGGAAGACACAGAAAGATAGTGGACAAAGATGGTAGAGGGAGGGGAGAACGAGAGACATCGGAGAGATAAAGGCTGACAGGGCACGAGAGAGAGAGAGAGAGAGAGAGAGAGAGAGAGAGACAGGAGCAGAGAGAGAGACAGACGGACAGACAGACAGACAGACAGAGGAAAGAAGGGTGGAGCAAGGGAGGTGGAAACAAAGAGGAAGACAGAGAAACCCGATGAACCAAAACAATGCTTGAGCAGCCTCTTCAGATGCTTTTTCCACTGAAACTTCACATGACCTTCCACAGGGGGGGCACGACAAATGCCTTTAAAACTGCAAGATGTCGGAACGGACAGGTTTCCAATGACAAACCAACCACGTTTTCTTTTCCTCCCCCCCCCCCCCCCCCCCCCCCATCTGTGGCATAGTACAGGGCCTTGCTCTCATGGGCAGTTCACACAGCCAGCTGATTCCTGTGGACTGGTAAGCAGTGGAAGACTTTGTCCTTCCCATTTCATATCGGTGGAGCCATGGTCTTCTTCTCATTGGCTGCAGACGATCCAGTAGTCACAGCCAAAGGGAAAAAATCTAAACCCTAGGCCTTTTTTTATGAACCGAAGAAGAGAGAGAGAGAGCCAGAGAGAGAGAGAGAGAGAGACAGAGAGAGAGAGAGAGAGGGAGAGGGAGGGGGAGGGAGATACAGAGAGAGAGAGACTGAAAAAAGACAGAGAGAGAAAGACAAAGAGAGACTGGAGAGAGAGAGAGAGAGAGAGACTAAGAGAGAGAGAGAGAGAGAGAGAGAGAGAGAGAGAGAGAGAGAGAGAGACAGAGAGAGAGAGAGAGAGAGAGAGAGAGAGAGAGAGAGAGAGAGAGAGAGAGAGAGAGAGGAGAGGAAGGAGGAAGGATGAAGAGAAGGGAAGTGAAATGTTCGAAGGGAGGCAGAGATTCTCTCTCTCTCTCTCTCTCTCTCTCTCTCTCTCTCTCCTCTCTCTCTTTTCTTTCAAAGTGAACAAAAAAGCGAACCACTCCATCTACTCACACAACGCCCATACTCCCACAGATACTACCCGTCTCGGTCTATTCTTTTGCTTCTCTACCCCCCACCCTCTCCCTCGAGCCCCAGTGAACAAGAGAGATGAGATGGGGGTGAAAGGGGAAATGGAGGCAGGCGGGGGAGAAGCGACAAAGTGAAGGAGCAAAACAGTCATTCATTATACGCACTGAATGGTAGACAGACAAACCGACACACAGACAGACAGGATGGCACATACCTTCTTTTTTCCATTCTTTTTTCATCACTTTTATTGTGTGGTGAAGTATACACAAAGGCCAGCACCTCTACTCGTTCCAGACGTTCACTCTCCCGTCGGTACCCCCAGTTAGCTCCCCTCCCCATTTCTCTCCTCCTTCCCCACCCCCCCTCCACACCATTTCCTGTTCTAGACCCTTTTTCGAATATGCCCCCCCCCCCTGAGAGCATTAAGTCCCAGTGAAGAAGTACAGACAGTCAGACTAGAACCAATATCCATCCGTGTGTGGAGGAGGAGGAGGTCGGAACAGGAGGAGAGGCAGGGGAGGAAACTGGAGTGATGACTACTCTCTGAAAGGTCACGGAGATTACAGACAGCCTGACAGGCGCTCCACATGGGACAGACAGACACAGACAGACAGACAGACAGACAGACAGACAGACAGAGTGTGATAAGGCGTGGGTGAAGACACGGAAAAAGAAGTTGCTTTTAAAAAAAGGTCAGATTTAAAGAAAAAAGGAAAATATAGGAAGATAGTTACAAACATGATAGGGGGAGGGGGGGGGGGGGGGGGGGGAGGGGGGCAAAGAGACAATGGAAGATGGAGGCGGCAAGTGCACGAGAGAACGACGCCTTATACTCACCAAACACCCATACTCCCATCGCTACTAACTCTCTGGATCTATTATTTTGCTCCCCTATCCCCCACCTTCTCCCTCAAGTCCCTATGAATGAGAGAGAGGAGATGGAGTGAAAGGGAATAGAGGGGGTGGGGATGGGGGGGGTGGGGAGGGGGAGGGGGGGGAGGAGAGTAAGGAGGACGTTTAGGAGCAAAACGGCCCTTCATTATACGCACTGAAAGGCAGACAGACAGGCGGACAGGACGGCACATAATTTTTTTCTTCTCCGTGTTTTTTCATCTGCTTTATTGTGTGGTGAAGTAGACATGAAGGCCAGCACCCCTATTCGTTCCAGAATTCCAGACGTTCACGCTCCCGCCGGTACCCCCAGTTATTTCCGCTCCACACTTCTTCTCATCCTCTTCCCTCTCCTCCCCCCCCCCCCCCACCCCCCCCCCTCTTCCCCTAAACCCCTTCCTGTTCAAGACCCTTTTTTTCGAATATGCCCCCTGAGAGCACTAAGTCCCAGTGAAAAAAAAAGTACAGACAGTCAGGCGAGGACCAATATCCATCCGTTTGTGGAGGAGAAGCTCGGAACGGAAGGAGAGGCAGGGGAGGAAACCGGAGTGATGACTACCCTCTGAAAAGGATCATAGTCTACAGACAGCCTGACGACTGGTCAGCAGAGACAGACAGACAGACAGACAGACTGACAGGAGGTCATGAGGCGTGGACGAAGACAGGGAAAGAGAAGAGAAACTGCTGTACAGAGCGATGTGAGGCGTAAAGAGAGAGAGGAAGATACAGAAAGATAGTGAACGAAGATGGTAGAGAGAGAGGGGAGAATGAGAGACATCGGGAGATAAACGCTGACAGGGCACGAGAGAGAGAGAGAGAGAGAGAGAGAGAGAGAGAGAGAGAGAGAGAGAGAGAGAGGAGTGACAGGGGGGGGGGGGGGGGGGACAGACAGACATGGAGGGGGGGGAGGGTGGAGAGAGAGGGTGGAGCAGGAGGTGGAAACAAAGAGGAGAGACAGAGGAAAGAATGAGGTGGAAACAAAGAGGGAAGACAAACCTAATGAACCACTGCAATGCTTGTCGTCTTCAGATATTTTCCATTAATGACAAACCACGAACCCGTTTTCTTTTCCTCCCCCCCCCCCCCCCCCCCATCTGTGGCACAGTACACGGCCTTGCTCTCATGCGCAGTTCATACAGCCACTGATTCCTGCGGACTGGTAAGCAGTGGAAGACTTTGTCCTTCCCATTTCGTTTTCGGGTGGAGCCATGGTCTTCTTCTCATTGGCTGCAGACGATCCAGTAGTCACAGCCAAAGGGAATAAAATCTAAACCCTAGGCCTTTTTTATGAACCGAAAGAAGAGAGAGAGCCAGAGAGAGACAGAGGGAGAGAGAGAGGGGGGAGGGGAGGGGGGAGGAGAGAGACAGAGAGAGACTGAAGAAAAAGACACAGAGAGAAAGAGACAAGAGAGACTGAGAGAGAGAGAGAGACAGAGAGAGAGACTAAGAGAGAGAGAGAGGGAGAGAGACAGACAGAGAGAGAGAGAGACAGAGAGAGAGAGAGACAGAGAGAGAGAGAGAGAGAGAGAGAGAGAAAGGAGGAAGGATGAGAGAAGGAAGTGAAATGTTCGAAGGGAGCAGAGATGTTCGTTCTCTCTCCTCTCTCTCCTCTCTCTCTCTCTCTCTCTCTCTCTCTCTCTTTTCAAAGTGAACAAAAAAGCGAACCACTCCATCTACTCACACAACCCCATACTCCCATAAATACTGCCAGTCTCGGTCTATTCTGTTTGCTTCTCTAGCCCCCACCCTCTCCCTCGAGCCCCAGTGAACAAGAGAGATGAGATGGGGTGAAAGGGGAAATGGGGCAGGCGGGGGAGAAGCGACAAAGTGAAGGAGCAAAACAGTCATTCATTATACGCACTGAAAGGTAGACAGACAACCCGACAGACACACAGACAGGATGGCACGACATTTATTTTTTTTTTTCCCCGTTATTTCTCATCTCGTTTTTATTGTGTGGTGAAGTATACATAAAGGCCAGCACCCCTATTCGTTCCAGACGTTCACGCTCCCGCCGGTACCCCCAGTCTTATCTCCCCTCCCCCATTCTCCTCCTCCTTCATAACCACCCGTCCACAACCCTTTCCTGTTCTAGACCCTTTTCTTCCAATATGCCCCCTGAGAGCACACTAAGTCCCAGTGAAAAAGTACAGTACAGGCGGGACCCAAATATCAATCCGTTTGTGGAGGAGAAGGTCGGAACGGGAGGAGAGGCAGGGGAGGGAAACTGTGGAGTGATGACTACCCTCTGAAAAAGATCACAGACTACACACAACCTGACAGGCAGTCCACATGGGACAGACAGACAGACAGACAGACGGACAGACGGACAGACACGGCAGTGATAAGGCGTGGTTGTTAACACAGGGAAAGAGAAGGCCGGAGATTTTGTTACAGCGCAGAGCTAGAAGTGGGAGGCGGAAAGACAGAGGGAAATAGAAGCAAAGAGACACAGAGTGTGGGAGAGAAAGAGGTGAAACGGTATACAGAAGATGAAGTACAAGGCTAGAGAACACACAGGACAGTGGGAGAGGGGAAGGAAAAAAGAGACATCGGGAGATAGAGACTGAAAGCGTACGAGACAGAGGGACGGACGGACAGACAGACAGACAGACAGGCAGAGAGGGGGGGGATGGAGAGAGGCAAGGATGGGGAGGGCAGAGTGGAAGACAAAGGAAATAACGAAACAGAGATAAAAGCAGCAAGAGAGGTGTGTGTTGGGTGGGGGGGGGGGGGGGGGGGGGGGAGTGGGGAAACAGAAAGATGTAGAGAGGGAAGGAAGCGAGAGGAAAGAGCATGAGAAAGGAGAAAAAGAGTCACAGAGAGCGAGAGAGAGAGAGAAAGAGAGGAGAGAGAGAGATGAAAACAGGGAGACAGAGAGAGAAAACAGAGAGACAGAAAGAGACAGAAAGGGAAAGGAGAACAGGAAAAGAGCAAGATGGGTTGGTGGAAAGAACAAAGATAGAGAACAGGTGTGGCGGAGACAGAAAGAAAAGACAGTGGTAATGAGACCGACATGCTGGAGCGAGTAGTATTTAGAGAATATTCACAAAGATAAGATTAAAAAAAAAAAAAAAAGACCCAGAGAAGGAGGGCACACCAATCATAATCATCTTCATCGCCTTACCAGACTGAGAGCTGAAACAGAGAGCACTCTAAGGACTAGTACCAGACAGAGTGAGATGACGTCATTGAAACAAAGATGCCGCAATCGCCTATGCTTCTGGACATTCTCACCATCACACTCGCTCTCAAAGTTCACTTTTGGCAGCCCCCTAGTAAGACAATAACAGACATCCGATGAAGATGAGTAGTGGGTCATCTGAAACTCTTTGTGCAGTTCGTGCAATTGCTTTAAAGCTGTGTGTGTGCCCTTGTCACATGAATGTCCGAATACTGTCTGTTTGGTTGTTTGTAATATTTATTCTGCGCGTGAAAAGATAGTTACAAGTGTTGATGTGTGCCAAATTTTAAATCAGTCCTCGGACAAGCTTCTGTTATTTGTTATGCTTTTTTTTTTTTTTTTTTTTTGGCAAATTGGCAATGTTTGTTTTTGCCAGGATGCTTGAACAGATTGCATGTACTGGTATAGAGAGACAGACGGACACAGATAGACTAGACAGACAGACAGATATATATATATATATATATATATATATATATAATAAAACAATTAAATAGAAATAGGGGGGGTGATAAGCCTTCATATCTGCAGTGGTAGATGATTCTGCCTAACTGACAGTATGTGCTTGAGTGGGTGAATGGGGAATAATAAATGCTTCTCAAAATGAACCTTCAGCAAGCTTATAGTCTCCGAAGTGGGAGACCATCTCCAATGGGGAGGAAGCTCACTAACATATAACTCCTGGTCAGATACCGGTATTTCGAAACCTGATTGTTCTCCTCAGTGACCGCGGAAAGTGGTAATTTGACTCCTCTGCCTTTTCGGTTTTAAGAAGAATGCTATACCAGAAAAAGGCTGGTGTGCAATACCGTAGTATGTTTGTTGAGTTTTCAAAAAAAACTAACCAAAGGTGCCACCTAAGAAGCAAAAGAAAATCATGAAAGAGCAAAACAAGCTACATTTTCTTGTGAAAAGTAGAAAATATAAAAAGATAACCTCTTAAGACACAAGTGCTGAGGGCCAGTTCTTGGAATGAATCCGCAAGGGACTAAAATTACAATAAAACAATAAATTCCAAGGATAAGTACCGAGCACCATTCCAGCAACTTACAGAGCAGCTAGGTGTTGCAATGACTGCAAGAAATATTGAATTATAAACAAAGCTTGCTCTTATGTCTCAGATTGTAGAAATAGGGGGGTGATAAGCCTTCATATCTGCAGTGGTAGATGATTCTGCCTAACTGACAGTATGTGCTTGAGTGGGTGAATGGGGAATAATAAATGCTTCTCAAAATGAACCTTCAGCAAGCTTATAGTCTCCGAAGGGGGAGACCATCTCCAATGGGGAGGAAGCTCACTAACATATAACTCCTGGTCAGATACCGGTATTTCGAAACCGACTCCTCTGCCTTTTCGGTTTTAAGAAGAATGCTATACCAGAAAAAGGCTGGTGTGCAATACCGTAGTATGTTTGTTGAGTTTTCAAAAAACTAACCAAAGGTGCCACCGGTATCTGACCAGGAGTTATATGTTAGTGAGCTTTCCTCCCCATTGGAGATGGTCTCCCACTTCGGAGACTATAAGCTTGCTGAAGGTTCATTTGAGAAGCATTTATTATTCCCCATTCTTTGGAGGCCTGCGCTGGTGTTGACGATGGGTACGGGCAACCGTCAATATATATATATATATATATATATATATATATATATATGTATATATATATGGTGTGTGTGTGTGTGTGTGTATGTGTGTATGTGTGTGTGTGTGTTTCAGTTCTCTTTATTGATTTGCAACTCATATTATCTTGTGTTCATAAAGTCTTTGTACATACTCTCGCAATCAAACAACACAACAACAACGTCGCAATCAATATTACATGTTTTAAACGCTTGCTGTGATATTATATGACAACCCAACTGAATGATTTCACTTACAATCTTTACTAGTGATTAGTGAGTAACCAACTGTATCCTGTGAAAGACCTTTCATTCACTCTGTGACTGTCAAGAAGGCCCTTCATCGATTGAGTTTTTTTTTTTTTTTCACCTGCTCAAACTTTGTTCTCTGGGTCCTTTCCGTGCGTTGGTCACTTTCTTCCTTCTCATGATCAGTCTCCCAATTCTGACCCCCACCCTGAAAACTACATCATGTCCCCCCGCCTGTACATGTAATGCCGCAAAAAAAAAAAAAAAAACCTCATGTCTCTGTTGAAGAGCAGCCATTAGTGATCTGCGTAAACGTACTCAACAGGGTACTCCGTTCCCTCCAACAACTCGCTGTGGGTTTCAGCTTTTCATGAACACAGATCGAGTTTGCCCTTCGCAAAATAGGCTGCCTGCTCAGCTTGCGAAAGGACAGCAGCAACTGTCTGGCGTAACGAGTCACATCGGTAGGAAAAAAATACATTGGTTTACTTGCCTGCACATCTCTTTCTTCGCTTGTGTGATAAACCACTCGGCACTGGGAGTATAGTAGGGCACAGAAAAGAGTGGACGTGGACACGAAAATCGAATTCCCGTGACACAGGATCTAATACTGCTGTAAGCAAAGTCCTTAAATGTGACACATATGACGATCCTTGAGGTAAGCTGAAATGGTGATTTAGAAAAAAAAAAAGAAAGAAAGAAAGAAAAGGGTGGGGGGGGGGGGGGGGGGGGGGGGGGGGGTGGGGGGGGGGGGGTTGTGGGGGGGGGGGGGGTGGGGGGGGGCGGTGGGGGGGGGGGGGTGGGAGACAAAAAGCTTTCCCACAAACTCCCCAAACAAGCATCCTCTCTCTCGTCAACACTAAACATGGATGTTCTTCTGTGGACTTTCTCTGAAACTGCAAAAATACATTCTATCCTTTGTTTTTTTTCTGTCGTCTCCCAGAACTGCCATTAACTGTTAGCATATCGCATACTACGTTCCCATCTGGAAGCTTCAAAGTTGGCCCGTCCTATTACACATTTTTTTTTTTCACACATCTAAACCCCCTTGTACTGAGAGTTCTCCTCAATATAGTGTGTCAACCGTGTCATGCTCTCTGTGGTGGCGTTGATTGTGTCAACGCTGGATGGCAACCTCTTGCCATTTACGCTTGGTCTCTTGTGTGTGGTGTGTGTGTGTGTGTGTGTGTGTGGTGTGTGTGTGTGTGTGTGGTGTGTGTGTTGTGTGGTGTGTGTGTGTGATCAACGCTTTCAGTCGTCTCTCTGCAATTTTCCTACATTGATTCAACTGTTAAGACAGAATTCGGGCAAGGGATTGAGTAGACACAGAGGAGAGAGAAGAAAAGGAGAGAGAGAGAGAGATAGAGAGAGAAGAGCGAGACAGACAGAGAGAACGAGAGAGAGAGAGGGAAGAGAGCAGAGAAGGAGGGAGTGATAGAGAGTAAGAGACAGATAGACACACCCAGACAGGACAAGACAAGACAGAAGATAGGGAGAAAGAGACGAGAGAGAGCAGAGAGAGAAGAGATAGAGAGAGAGACAAGAAGACAGACAGACAGGAGGAGAAGCAAGGAGATAAGAGAGACAGAGACAGACACATAGAGCAGCCATCCAAGCAGACAGACAGACAATCAAGAGGAGAGATGAGAGGGAATAGGGCCGCAAACGATGCACCCTGACCTATGCCGGGCCGGGGTGCCTGACCACATGTAAAGCAACCGTGGCCTTTGGAAAGCGTCCCTCAATCTTAAACCAGTTATTCCCTCCTCCCCCTCCTCCACCCCAACCCACTGCCCCTGCCGTCGCTCTTCCTCCCCCCGCCCCCCCCCCCCCCCCCCCCCCCTCCCCCCCCCCCCAAACTCCCCCCCTCCATTCATACTTCCCTGTGCATTCATACCTTTTCTTTTCTTTCTTCTTGCAGGGTTCCTCCTTCAAGGCCACGCTGTGGGACGGACGGAGGTCACTTAGGTCACATTGCTTTTTCCCATTCCGTCATCTGTTCCGGGGAAGGGGGAGGGGGGGGTGTTCAACAAAACCTGTTGGTACTGGAGGACTTTGATTGCTCCCCGCTAGAAAAAAACTCGGCACGAAAGAAGATGAGCGTTAGGAAGGGGACCAGACAAGACAAGAGAGATAGAGAAGAGAGAAGACAGGACAGATACAGAGACAGACCGACAGGAGAGACAGAGAGAGAGAAGACAGATAGAGATATCTAGCTAGACAGTACATACAGAGCGAACAGACAGGAGATATAATGACAGAACAGACAGACAGACACACACAGACAGACCAGACAGAGACAAAGGACAGGCGCTCGAGGAGGATAGTACCGAGATTGATCAATTATAGTGACAGGCAATACAGATTGTGAGATTAGCCAGCATACCAGACCGAGCAGAGAGCAGGTAGATAGAATCAAAACAGGACTGCCAAGAGAAAAGACACCCATAGACAAAGAGAGAGAGAGAGACAAAACAGAGACTGAGAGACAGACACCAAAAGAATGGGGACAAGCAGATGTCAAACTGTCAGACGACAGACCCCAATGCATGATAGCCATACAGACAGACAGACAGACTTATGCAAAGAGAATCAGCGTAGTGTACAGAGGGCATATAGTAGGCAGCAGAGACAGGATTGCCCGGTAAGACTTGAGGGGGGTGGCACGGGAAGGGGGTCAGGAATGGGGATGTAGAGTCGGAGATGGGGGAGGGTCCAGATGAGGGGTACTCAAAGAGAGAGAGAGATGATCGAGAGAGAGAGAGCGAGATGAGAGATTAGATATCGAGAATACCTACGACCGCCAGACCAGCAAACATACAGACACCCTCCCCGCGACCGATGACATACGACAGAGAGATAGAACGCATACTGTAAGAAGAGCATTATTATAATCCACTAAGGTTTCAGGCGACATAGTGTATGTGGAACTTGCACAAAACAATATTTTTCGAATGTCTCCTCCCACTATCAATTACCCTCTCATCCATACCCCCGTCCTCCCCCCTTCTCCTGTCTCCATTGTTCCCCTTTCCAAGCACCACCCTCCCCCCCCGCCACCCCCACCCCCCCCCCCCCACCCCCCTCCTCTCCCTTCCCCCGAACTTTTCCCAAAGTCCAGCCGTGCTGACTGAAAGGCAGGTGGTAACCTCACCGTGCCACCAGTCCCGGACCACCCTCCGCCCCCCCCCCCCCCCCCCCACACCTCCGCCCCCCCCGGGCCCCCCCCCCCCCCCACCCCCCCCGGCCCACGCCCACCCCCCCAACGCCGACACCCCCCCCACCCCAACACCCCCCCCCACAACCCCACCTCCCCCTCCTTCCTCCCTCTGCCAGAGAGACCCCAGAGCGACTGGAAGGAGTTTACTTACTACTATGCTGTCATTACCGATCCAAGTATTAAAAGTTCGGAACCTAGGACAGACACTTGCTACAGAGATATATGGAGACTAAAAAGTCCGAAATGTAGGGGCTTCTCTCTCTCTCTCTCTGCTGCTCTTCTCTCTCGCTCTCTCCTCTCTCCTCTCTCTGCACGCTCATCTTCAACGCTCCGTCTCTTCCTCTCCCTTTTTCTCTCTTTCCTTCTTCCCCCCTCGCAATTTTCGCGTTCTGGTCCCTCCCTTCTTCCCTCTCGTCTCTCTCCCTCTCCTCCTCACACACACACACACACCTCCCATATTACACACACACCACACACACACACACCCACAGCACACACACACACACACACACACTAGACCTTCTCTCTCGCCTCTCTCCCTCCTCTCTCTCCTCATCACACACACACACCACACACACACAACACACACACACACACACACACAACAACGCACACAACACACACCCACAACACACACACACACGCGCACATACAAACACACAACCACCGCTGCACATACACACACCACACACACACAACATACGCACACACACATAAACACACACACGAAGCATCACACACACACACACACCTCCCATCACACACACCTCCACACACACACACACACACACACACACCATACGGCGCCGCCACACCACACACACACACACACATGCACAGCACACCACACACACACACACACCACAACACACACGCACCGCACATCAACGGCACGCACGCACACACGCACAGCACACACACACACACCCACACACACACACAACACACACACCCACACACACACACACACAACACCGCCCATTACAGTATGGCTCTCTTCATCCATCGTCAGGCAGCACCTCGCCATTTATAGAACCCAACTGCAGTCCATCGGGAACCTGCCCGCCACCAACCGACATGAAGGAGGACTGCCGAGTCTGAACAATGAATGGCCCTGCGCTTCATGGATGAGGGGAAAATGACAATGGGGATGGGTCCGTGATTCCAGCAACAACGCTGTATTAGATTGAAGGAGGACGACGAGGAAGAGGCGGAGGAGGAGGAGGAGGAGGAGAAGGAGGAAGATTAGGAGGTGGAGGATAAAGAAGAGGAGGAGGAGTAGGGAGAAAAAGGAGTAGGAGCAGGAGAGGAGGGGGGTGGGGGTGTGGGTCAGGAGGAGGGGGAGGAGGAAGGAGGAGAAGGAGGAAGAGGTGGTGGAGGAGGAGGAGGAGGAGGAGGTGTTGTTGTGGAGGAGGAGGAGGGGGAGAAGGAGGAGGAGGTGAGAAGGAGGAAGGAGGAGAGAGGAGGAGAAAGCTAGAAAGTTGTTTCACTGAAGGAGGAGAAAGAGAGAGCTATACGAGGAGAATTGAAACAAAAAAACGAATTATGAGCATGAGGAAGAGAAAGAGCAGTATTAGAAAGAGGTCATTATTTGACGAGGATCTAGAAGAGATAAGGAAGGAGGAGAAGGAGGTGTTGGGTATTTGTTTTGGTGTGTTTTTTCCCGAGAAAAGAAAGAAGAAGCCGGAACCCTTCTAGGATTCGGTGCTCACTTCACAGAATGTCAAGAAGAACAAGACCACCCCACCCAACACAAAAAAACAAGAAGTTAAACAAGAACGATACCTAGAACACCCAAAAGGTAAACAGAACACAAAGCTACAAGAACAAGAAGGTAAACACAAGAACAATAACTATAAGAACAAGAAGGTAAACAAGAACAACTAGAGGAACAAGAAGGTAAAGCAGAACAATAAGAAGAACAAGAAGGTAAACAAGAACAATAACTCGAAGAACGAAAGGTAAACAAGAACAAGACCAAGAAGGACTAGAAATGAAAAGAAGGTACTGAATGCAAGAACATATAACAAACAAGAACAAGAAGCTAAACAAGAACAAAAACTTAGAACACAAGACGGTAAACAGGTAAACAGGACACACCAAGATCGGACACGCACACAGTGAACAAGAAGAAGATATGCATGCTCCACAAAATATAACAAACGAGCTCGCATGGATTCAGCTCTCCTCGAAATACAAAGCCGCGTGCACACACACACACCCCACATGCACGACACGTGAGCAGGCAAACGCAAGAAAAACCACACACACACACACACACACGAACACACACACACCACAAGCGTATACACACACGTCACGAGCTCGCGCAAGCGCGCACGCTCTCACAACACACACACACACACACACACACACACCACACACAACACACACAAACAAGCACCTGCAAGCACCACACCACCACACCACCACACACACACACACACACCACACCACACCACACACACACACACACACACACACATGTTTTGCAACACCCAAAACACACCACACACACACACACCCACACACCACACACACACACACCACACACACACACACACACACTAACACACGTCGAGTGGGAAGAAAATGACCAGAGATGTTCACAACGGGAAGGCACTAATTACAGAGGTGGCGAAAGAAATGGCTTTGAAGTGCTGCCTCGATTGACGACAGAGCCCTGCAAATGTCGGGCAGACAAAGGGGGGAGCTGACTCCAGACACAAGGCCAGCGGATGAGCAAAAGCACACTGCCCCGGGCACCTCGATCTGCTAGACGTCAAAACCTACCACGAGGTAAGACAGGTCGTGGTACACCAACGAAAGACGATATGTCACCACCCACACCAGCCGCCGTTGCGAAAGTGGTCAGCGTCGCGGACTCCCTGCCCGGGAGGTCCTGGGTTCGAATCCCATCAGAGTCAGAGTGGGTTTTTTTTTTTTTTTTTTTTTTTTTCTGCCCCGGACCGGCTCCTACCCAGAGTCGAGTTTTGCTGCGGGACTCGGGTGGGAAGACTGGGACCACACAGTCGTCGAGTTTCATCCACTTAAATGGGTGCGTTTCTGAGAGTGTTTGCTCAATTTTTCCTGACCAACACTCACTGCAGGTGCCTGTATCTCTCGGGCCTGGTTGACGCCGGGATATATCATGAAAGGAAGCGGAGGAGTTACAGCCCTGTCAAGTAGTCTCAGACCGAAATGGAAATCCGTAGCATCATCTTAATCATCCTCGTTCTCATCGATCAGCATAAAAAAATAAATAAATAAAGACAATATGTCAAGATATACTGACCATGGGTCCTATTACAAACTTACACACGTCATCGTATGCTGCGAAAAGAAGATCTGTCAAGACGTACTGACTCTACGAGCTATTCCAAATTTTAACGTATCATGTGTGCTCTTCAAAAAACCTGTCCGGACATACTGACTCTAACATCTTCAGACAAAACTTAACACGTCACAGTATGCACAACCCAAGAAGATCGGTGAACATTTTTTTTCCCTTAAAAAATCTGTGCTGTGTTGTTTGTGCTGGCGTGGAACGGCCAAATCTAAATTCTGTACTTTATACATTCTATAGCTTATGAATGTTCATACCTACGTGCTGAATCTGCTGCTTGTTTGTTCGTTTTTTGTTCCTGTGCGGTTCCTCACGATGATTCTTGATAGCCTGTGCCCAATCCATCGCTACAATTCTCATGAACGATGTGAACGATGTTTTCAACATCAAATCTAGCATAACAGTGGGTGGGGGGTGTGGTGGTGGGGTTGGTGGTGGTAGAAGAGAGAGAGAGAGAGAGAGAGCAGAGTAAATACAGAGGGAGAGGGAGGGGTATAAGAGAGAGGGAGAGAGAGAGGAGGAGAGGGGAGGGAGCATCCAGTAATCCAGGCATGAGAGAGAGAGAGGAAGAGAGCGAGAGAGAGAGAGAGAGAAGAGAGAGAGGGAGGAGAGAGACATCGATTTTATTTTAAGAGGGTAGTGGACCTAAGCATGAATGCTTTTTACATCCAGCCAGCTCTCTGGCCAAAAAAAAAAATCGATATATAGTAAAACAAAAAGCAAATCAAAAACAAACACACATGAAAAAATGCAACATTGCTTGCATGGAGAACCTTTGACGATATAAAGAGAACAAAAGAAAGAAAGAATGAACAAGAAACCAATAAAACAACCACCACTACCAAACAAACAAGAGGAGAAGAAGAGAGAGCGAGAGAGAGAGAGAGAGAGAGAGCTGAGAGAGAGAGAGAGAGAGGGAGTAGAGAGACTGGAGAGGAGAGAGAGAGAGAGGGAGACCTGAGCGAGCAAACTGTAGACGTTACCATATCTGGCTATAGAACATTATTCTGAAACCCATGCAGAGTATTTTCATCTTAAAGTCATCAAAAGTTTGTTTGTAACTGTTGACAGACTCTTCAAGGCAAGAAAGACAACAAAAGTGTGGAAAGCTGAAACGTAATACTGGTGGGGCGGATTGCTGGGGGGGAAGAGCTAGTTCCCAAGAGACACAATACTAACTGAAACCATGAACTCATTTGAACATTTGCTGTTCGAGAGATACGTGGCTGGCACGGTCCTGAATCAGAGAACTGAGACTTGAAAAGGGATCATTCAACCATGATGTCCGTCGCTCCCTGGTGGAGAACAGGACATCGACGAACCTTTCGCGCCATCGCACTGGTTTCAGGGGCTGTTCTGGCCACATCCGTCCAGTTGTCCAGTTTGGTCCCTACCCAGTTTGCTTCAGCTCCGCCCTCAGTGTCTCGTCTCGCACAGCTGTTGCGAAGGCCCGGGTTTCCTCTCTTCCTTTTCTTTCCATGCGGGGTTCCAGGTCAGAAGAGGCAGAAGAGGAGAGCGGGTGGTGTGCTGGACGCCTGGCTTCTGAGAGGTGTGGTGTCCGATCCAGCCCCACTTCCTTCGCAGTATGCTGCTTGGCCACCTGGTTTCCCGTCCCGCACGCTCCCACAATCTTCGCTAATTCGTCTTTGGATCTGTGCGCTGCCATCGGATTTTGTAGGAAGAAGGTGCCGTCTCAGACAGGTGGTGAAGAATGTCTGAAATCTTTGTTGCATCGATCGTCTTCTTCTGTTTGCGTCGTCCTTGAAAAGGGAGAGGGTGGGGTTATTGTTCCAACAAACATAGTTTATCGGAGGCAGATGTCAAAAGGCCCAATGCAATTAAAAAAAAAAAAACAACAAATCGATAGAACCAGACATGCAGTATTTCAAACATGCATTATACTATATTAAAAAAAAAAACGGAAGGCAACCAAAAATAAACCACTGTGGGACAAAACAAACAACAAACAAAAAAACAAAAACAAAAACAAAAAAACGGTAACATCTTCTTGCATAAGAATGAGAGTAGGGGGCCCGAAACAGCCCAGCAGTAGAGCGCCGGACTCGTAATCTTGGGGTTGCGGGTTCGAATCTCCGCCCGGGCCGTTTCGGAACGTGGGGGGTGGGGGGGGGGGGGTGGGGGGGGGGGGGTGTGGTCCCGCCTGGGGGGAGTATTAACATTACCATTGGGTTTCCGACCCTCGCGTTACCATGGTTTCCGACTCTCATATTTCCCACAGAGTCCATCGAATGTGAACTATAGACACCGAGGTTTCCGTGTCATGAACGCACGCATAGCTCATCTTGCACACACCAGCGTCAAATCCCATCACACCACTTTCGGAAGAGAAGGCCATTTGGTCCGTTGGTAGGGATTGCACTTTACACATAGCATGCACTATTTCCCCGACTGTTGGAGTATGGCTGCCCTTAATTGGCGGGATAACACGGTCATACACACAACTTAACTTTCCGCTCCCTTTGTTTGCGTCAGGATGTGGGCTAAATCCTTCCCCTGTTGCTATATTTCAAGAGGTGTCCGCACAGGAGTGTCCCGCTTGCGTACGCGCTAAAAAACAAAAAAAAAAATGAGAGTAGTCGGTGTGCCGGCAGAAAGAATGGAGACTATCAACTAAGAGAGTGAAATAAAGGCGGATTAGGGGGGGTGGGGGTTGGGAGAGGCTGAGCGACAGAGAAGTAGACCGTTAATGGAAGACGGAGAGAAGCAAGACATGGATGGGCAGTGGGGGTAGTGGTAGGTGGTTGATGGCAGGAAGTCCTCGAACGGGGGCGATGAGATTTCCGTGGGTACCCAAAAAAAAAAAAAAAAAGAAAAAAAAAGAAAAGAAATCAAGAGAGAGAGAGAGAGAGAGAGAGAGAGATAGAGAGAGAGATAGATAGAGAGAGAAGCATATGCACAGAAGATTAAATGATGACTCATTGATAATACTACGAAAGAGACCAATGGAATGATTGAATTAGGGGGGGTGTAGAGAAGAGAGAGAGAGACGATAGATAGAGAGAGAGAGAGAGAGATAGAGAGCGATAGTACATCGACCAGACAGACATACAGACAGACAGAGAGACGAGACAGAAGGATGAATGAAAAGATGAGATGGGGGGAGGGAGGGACTGAAAGAGAGTCAGAATGAGATAATTCATAGACAGACATTCCAGACAGAGAGAATAATGAGAGAATGAGAGAGAGAGAAAGAGAGAAAAATTAGAGAGAGAGAGAGAGAATGAGAGAGAGAGAATGTGTGCTGTGAGAGAGAGAGAGAGAGAGAGAGAGAGAGATGAGATAGAGACAGACATCAGACAAACAGACGACCAGGACAGACACACAGACCGACAGATAAGTACAGAGGCAGAGACTTACCCCCAGTATGGCTCTCATCATCGTCGATCTCCCTCCTCCTCTCTAGTCCTCGTCTCTCTCTCTCTCCTCCTCTCTCTCTCTCACTTCATCTCTCTCTCGCTCACAAACA
>JADBJO010018739.1:22500-27500 GCA_016801955.1 Conus betulinus
TATATATATATATATATATATATATATATATATATATATACCTTGAATGATAGTCCGTTCTAGCCGACATTGACAAACAATGCATAGATCTGAACAGCTTGCAGAAAGCAAATCGGTCACTTTCTTAAAAATTGACAAGACCATTCTCTCCATCAGAGATTAATCAGTCTGTCAGAAGAAATCCGTTCATGTCCCTACCGCTCTGTCGTAGCCAGACGTGCCCTAAACCGACTTACTGTAATTCAATCCTCATTTTGAAACCCAGTTTCTTTTTCCCTCTTGTATCCAGTTCATATAGCACATTAGTATGCTTTCCTGGGCAACCTTCGAATTTCCATCTGCGTTAATTTTCAACCAACATAGTATTCCATTTCTCGTAGAATTCAGCTGGGTTTGATACTTTATTACTTGCCATTGAGTAAATCGTTTGGGAATTTATTTTTTCAACACAAATAAATGAACATTTCCCCCAATAAGCTGCAGAACCATACAGGCTCTGAATTTCAGCTCCATGTTGAACAATAGGTTGTATCTGAGAATCAACTAATTTCATAAGCAGTTCAAAGCAGCAACACATAGTAATGTGCGCTTTGCTCATCTGACAAGACGCTTAAATCCAAGGCACATCTTAATTTTCTTCCAAAAATGTGTTCTTCTTAAATATTCATATACATTTACCGCAGGCTCCCACCGTCCACTTTAAGTCCACCTTGATCCGATTTCTAAAAATCCCATCCTTTTTAAAAACACAACTACGCAGCTTTTTTCACAAGAATACTGTCAACTGAAGTGAAAAATGCTGATCGTAATGAAAATATAACTGCGTTTTCCAAGCCTAGAACAGTTTTTCAGACATCAAAACAACTACAACGGCCATGAGAAGATCAAATAACTCTAGAATATCGCAAGTAAACTGTGCACCATGTTTTTCATTTCTAACAACCTTTGACGTTAATTCGTGAATGAAAACGGACAACAAAATCGGATCACACAGCTCCCTTGTTTTACACCAGATACATTAATGTATTCAGTCATATTACACTACTCCCACACTGGACCTTAGCTTTCACATAGGAATGCATGCTTATTATATCTATGAGCAGTTTTCCATGAACACCAGCTTTTAAAATAAGGGGGCCTAAAAAAAGGTTCTACAAAAAGAATCAATGTTTTTTTTCTATGTCTAGTGCAACATAACAACTTAAAATTGTAGGAAATCTGTTTTTGCACAAACGCCATCGAGGTAAACTTATAATCTACAGTTGAATAGTTGCCCTTAAAGTTTATTCATAATCGGTGTGTGTGTGGTGGGTGGGTGGGTGTGCGCGCGCGCGGGGGCGCGTGCGTGAGAGAGAGAGAGAGAGAGAGAGAGAGAGAGAGAGAGAGAGAGAGGAGAGAGAGGGAGAGAAAGGGGTGAGGGAGAGGAAAAGGTATGACTTTCTTACATTATATATTTCAATCATTTTAAAATGTTTTATTTTTGCAGGGTAATTTCATCATATTTTCAGTTTTTTGTATCTTCAAATTCTTAACTAAAGTTGCTTTTATTTGGTATATATCAGTAAAGCTTAATGTTCATCTTGGCACTCAGCTGTTTTTAATCATTCAAGAGAGAGAAGAGAGAGAGAGAGAGAGAAGAGAGAGAGAGAGAGAGAGAGAGAGAGAGAGAGCGGCAGACGTAGATAAAGAGACAGACATTACACACATGAAGAGAGTATGCGATTCGTGTGTGGTGTGTGTGTGTGTTTGTGTGTGTGCGCGCGCGCGCGCGCGCGCGCGCGCGTGCGTGCGTGCGTGCGTGCGTGTGTGCGCGCGCGAGAGGAGGAGGGAGAGAACATACACAGATAGAAGGGGAGTACATAGAGGGAGGTAGGGGAGGGAAGAGAGAGAGAGAGAGAGAGAGAGAGAGAAGAGAGAGAGAGAGAGGAAGAAGACAAAGGAAAAGAGAAAAGAACAAAACAGAGAGACAGAGAGAGAGGAAAGATGAGAGAGATACAGAGAACGAGAGGAGAGAAGAGATAGAGAGAGAGAGACAGAGAGAGAGACAGAGAGAGAGACAACAGACAGACAGAGAAAGAGAGAGAGCGAGAGAAGATAAAGAGAAAGACAGAGACTAGAGTCCATGAGACAGAGAGAGATAGAGAGAGAGAGAGAGAGAGAGACAGAGAGAGGAGAGATAGATTAGAGAGAGAGAGAGAGAGAGAGAGGAGATAACAGACAGACAGACAGACAGAAACAGACAGACAGAGCATAGAGGCAGGGAATTGAAATGGTATATTTAAAAGCAAATCGTAGCTCGGACGAATGAAGGGAAATGATATACTTAGATGCATGTCCAAAGTCAAGACATTCATCACGCTGGACACACGAGCAAGAACTGAACATGAAAATGTGCAACGAACACACTATGCCTCCGGTCCTGGGAAAGCTGAATACGACAGAGATATCGCTTCGCTCAAATTTCTCATTACGTTTTCTCTCTTCTTTTTTTTTTTTTCCCTTCGCGGAAAGACTGCACAAACAGAAGATAAGAGGAATAGAAAAAGAAAAAGCAAAAAAGCAGAGAGAGAGAGAGAGAGAGGAGGAGGCAGGGACAATGAAAGGAGGGGGGGGGGGTGGGGGGGTGGGGGAAGTAGAGAAAGGGACAACGATAACTCGCAGGACAGAACAGCATTTATTGTTTTGAAGACAGTGTTGGAATAAGAAGGGGGAAGTCGGGTGGAGGCGGAAGAGGAGAGGAGGGTGTAGAATATGAAAAGGGGTGTGGTTGTGGGGGTGGGTGGGGTGGTGGGGAGTAGGGGTGGCAAATAATTAACAGCGGGACGCAACGAGGACACGAACAGGGAACAAAGAAGAGATAAGAATGCCTGAATGTGATGAATACATTGATGATAAAAAAAAAAATACATGACCAGGGGGGAACAAAAGCAAAGGGGAGCAACAAATCGCAACCATGGAAGCGATTACAGGAAACGTCCTCAAGAAATTGGAATGGAATCAAATGGCCAGGGTTTTATTTCTTTCTCTCTGATGATATCCAAAGAAAAATCGTGTTTTGTTGTCGTCGTTCGTCGGTCCTCCTCCTCCTCCTTCTTGTCGTCGTTGTTGTTGTTGTTTGTTTCCAGGTGTTTGCTTTCCTCTGACGTCACTCTCTCTCTCTCTCTCTCTCTCTCTCTCTCTCTCTCTCCCTCTCTCTCCTATCTCTCTCTCTCTCTCTCTCCCTTCTTCTTCTTCTTCTTCTTCTTCTTCTTCATCGTCTTCTTCCCTCTTTTCCCCCTCCCTCCCTCCTTCGTCCGTCCGTCCGTCCGTCCCGCTCTCTCTCTCTCTCTCTCTCTCATAATATCATTGGCGCTGGCTCTGAACAGCTTTCTGACAACATATAACACTATAGCCTACTTCACCACGCGGAATGTCCATTATTCTGATGATGATGATGAGATGATATGATGATGATGATGATGATGATAGTGGTGGTGGTGGTGGTGGCGGCGGCGGCGGCGGCGTCGGCGGTGGTGGCGGTGTTGGTAATGGTATTCTGCGCATTGTGTTTGCCAGAACAAAATCATGCGATCAACGGTGCCAGGCTCCGACAGCTTTTGGGAACTCTCTTCCTCTTTTCGGTCACCTCACTCGTTTCCGTTTTTATGCGGTTTCTCTTTCCTCGTTTTCTTTCTTTCCTCCGCAGGTTCTATTTCATTCAGACAGACAGGAATCATCTCTTGTGTTTTCGTTCGTTTTGTTTGTTTGTTTGTTTTAACAAACCTTTTTTTGCCTGTTTGTGTTTTAAACAAACCTTTTTTTTTGCCGAAAGATCTTTCATCTCTTCCGTGAATAACGTTGCTCTGTGCCAGCGCCTTTGTGTCGTGGTTGGGAGATGTTGGAGGGAGAACAGGAGGCACGAGTTCGGACAAGAGAGAGGAAGGAGAGGGGGCACGGTGTGTCAATCTGTCTGTGTGTCCGTCTGTGTGTTCTGTCTGTCTGAGGTGTGCGAGTGTGTGTATGTATGTATGTGTGTGTGCGTGCGTGCGTGCGTGCTTGCGCGCGCGCGTTGTGTGTGTATGAGAGAGAGAGAGAGAGAGAGAGAGAGAGAGAGAGAGAGAGAATGTGCTTGTGCGTGAGTATGGTATTGTGTGTGTAGGTGACTGTGTGTGGTATATTTTCTCGGGTGTGTGCGTGCGTGCATATATGTGTGTGTGTGTGTGTGTGTGTGTGTGTGTGTGTGTGTGTGTGTGTGTGTGTTGTGTATGCGTGTGTGTGTGTTGTGTGCGCGCGCGCGCGTGTGCGTATGCGCGCGCGTGAGGCATGCATGTGTGTCCGTGTGTGCGTGCGTGTGTGTCTGTATCTGTGCGAGAGATACTGACAGCGCGCGCGCACGTGTGGTGTATATATGTGTTGTTGTGTGTGTGTGTGGTGTTTGTGTGTGTGTGTGTGTGTGTGGTGCGCGCGCGCGCGCGCGCATGCCTGAGTGAAAGATAGACAGACAGACAGACAGTTGAGACAGACAGACAGACAGAGGCAATCTTCTTTTGTGCAGTAATCAGTGGCTGTCTGGTTTGAGAAGGGGGGGGGGGGGGGGGGGGGGGGGGGGGGGGAGGGGGGCGCAGTCCATTTCTTAGTGAATTGATTATTCTGCTTTTTATATAGCTTAATATCATGTTTCTTGCTTTTTTTTTTTTTTTTTTTTTACCTGTGTTTGTTAATCTATCATCATGTTCTTGTGTCATTCTTTTCACACATGTAAACCTGGCTGAGCTTAGTTTGAGAACAAAGTGCTGTTTATTCGAACGACGTTCTTTTCCACTGGGCTTAAAAAAGGATTTTCCTGATTCAATACAACGCGCTCAATTCTGTGTACACACTTCTTCTTCTTCTTCTTTCGTGTTTTTTTTGTTTTTGTTTTTTTGGGTTGTTTTTTTTTTTTGTTGTTTTTTTTTTTTGTTTCTTCTTCTCCTTCTTCTTTCTTTTTGCGTCTTTCTTCTTTCTTCTTTTCTTCTTCTTCT
>JADBJO010018740.1:0-5000 GCA_016801955.1 Conus betulinus
CGATTCTTCTTCTTCTTCTTCTTCAAGCACTATATGCAACGGAATTATCGAATCGTCATAGAAAAAAAAGTTACACACACACACACACACACACACACACACACACCACACACACACACCCACACACACACACACACATACACACACACACACACGCCCTCCGCAAACCCCCTCCCCGTCCATCTCGAACCCTATCATTTTCATGTTCCTTCTCATTAAAACAAGAAGAGTTTCAGGTCAGGATTCAAGACTACTATTAGCAGACCTAGATGTTGATCACTTCGTACGACCAAAGAATAACTCTATGAGCCTATTCCCAACCCGCTCATGCTGAAGGATCAGCTAGGAGTTCTCTATTGGCTCGCCCATCATGACACTTCACCCAGAAGACTGGAATGCCACAGAGGTAGGTGTGTCTGAACATGTGCAAGGAGACGTGAGCACACGAGTGGCCTGCTTGGTGTGTGTTTGTCTAATACTGTTAGGGCTATATCAGGGTCAGAATTTGTGTCAGAAACAAGTCAGCACTAGGGATATAATGACTTTCAGAAACGACTTTTTGGCATCAGCGTCAGACTTTAGGGTCAGAAACACGCCAGCGTTTAGGTCAGTCAGAGTCACAAAGAAGTTAGCATTGGGATCTGTGGGTCAGAAACAAGATAGCATTAAGTTTAAACTTACAGCCATAAAAAAGTTAGCATCAGCGTTAGACTTAGGGCCACAGACAAGTTAGCAGCAGGGTTGGGGTTTGCGTCAGATGATCCAGAGAAGGAAAGTTGGGATTGTCACGAAAGTTTTCCATCTTTGATAACATACACGCACGCTGCCATTTCTTAGAGGGGTGGCTGATCAGGTTGGACGGCGGCGGGGAAGGGAGGGAGATGGGGGAGGGAGGACAGGGGCTTCTTGGAAGGAGAGTTGGATGGAGATAGTCAGCATGCCTGGCACGCGATTTCACTTTTGTCTGATGGGGGGTGAAAAAAAAAAAAAGTCGTCATCGTGCCTGCTCCTTCTGCCTGACTTGCACGTGATCCATTCCTGACTGGCAGGTCATGCCTCCAGGGGTCTTTGGTTGTTGCCGTCTTCTGGTTTTATGAGGAAGTTGCTTTTCGTCCTTGACGGTTTTTTTTTGGTTTTTTGTTGTTGTTTTTTTAAAAAAAAAATTTCCAAAAACAAAAGACGCATGTACAGGAAAACGAAAACATAGTTTCAGAACCAGTTATTAGACACTTAGTATGTGATGGACAAATGAGGGCACATCTCTATTATGAAACAGAGGTAATAATAGAAAATATTACCAAATGGCAAAACATAACATTTTTTTTCTTTTTTTATAGATGAGCCTATGGATGGACAATTTCATTTCGCAATGGAGAGATTATCCCACCACACCGTCCGTTCTGGCAGCATGATGTCTACGCACATAAGGCTTGAATTACATAAATAAAGGCATATATTTTTTCCATGCTAGCTCGAATTCATGGGTTTTCCCTACCGTTGCTGATAAATATTTTTTTCTGTTCTTACCCTTATTGATGAAACTGGGCATTGTAGGGTTCAAATTGTGTAACTTGCTTTCATAGATGAAAAAATTGGCAAATAGTAGTATGTTGATGTTTTGTTTTAACGTGATACTCTGCTTGAAGTTTGTTGAGGCGCTACGTATGGCAACCTTGCAGAAAGGTTTGTCCTGCACTTCTGTTTGTTTGTTTGTTTGTGTGCTTTTTTTTTTCGCTCTGGAAGGATGTCTGGTGGGAGAAATGTAGCATCACACTGTAACAGAATTCATTTCTGATGGTGACCGTCATATCTCATCAGGAAATGTACTCCTTTTTTACGTCCAGTTAGGAGATCCACTTTGTGCCCAATTTGAGGAGAAAAAGTGATTATTCGTTCTTCGTTTTCATTGTGTTGAATGTTGTTTGTCGATCCTGAAGAAGACCAAAGAGGTCAAAAGGCGGCGTGTTTTGCTTCTAATTTGCCTGTCTTTTCCTTCGGCAGAACAGTAAATCTAATATTAAGTTTGCTTCAATTAGGAAGTTTTTTTTCTCTCTATTTTATTATTATTATTTTTTTTTACCTGTGTCGGTTTGTTGACATAACAATGTGGAAAAAGCTTGAACCGATCAGAAAGAAAGCATAATGAATGGATGAAATGTCGTTCAATGGCAAACGCTTTCAATTTCACTGAGGAATTAAGAAGTGGATTTGGATCAAAGGACGGATCCAGGATGCGTTTTAACAAAGTTCCATTTAAACTGCAGAACCAATTTTAATACACTATGGTAGAAACAAAGATCCGCGGGGAGTTATATATAACTTGAATGTGGATCCGATTTCCTGGTTGGGATTTAGACTTCATTCTCCCACGCTGAAAACATCCCAAGTGGCTTTGTTCTTTCTTCAGAAAAGTCTCCTGCTGACGGGTCCTGAACTAACCTCAATTCTATAAAGATTGGTTCGGAACATGCGCTGTACGTATTGTGATTATTTCCAAAAGTGTTGTAAAAAACTCTTCTGCTAGCTTACACATTTCCCCTTGTTTTTTTGTCAGACAGCAGGCATGTTACGTTATGGGCTGATAATACATGTAGTGTATACAACTAGCGTCATTCATTGCCAAGAACATCGTCAGTATCCATTGGTTTAATGTTAGTATTCTTGCAAATCTGATATCTCTCTCTCTCACACACACACACACACACACACACACACACACACACGTGCGCGCGCACGCGCGCGCACGCACGCATGCACGCACGCACGCACATATCTAGAAAAATCACTGTAGATCATACCAAACATTGAATTTTATGACATACTGGCGACGCATAATCTCTACAATACAGAAATCGACTCACATTTGAAAAAAAGAGGAAAATTTATCGAATCATACCAGCTTTGAATTCAAATTTTGACAGAAAGGTATGTGCAAGGCAAATGACAGTGACTGGATATTTGCCGAATTCATGGCTACATACAATAAACAAGAACCTGACCTATACATCTGTGATCAAAGAATATAGCGCTTGTTGACTCATGAAACATGTGTTTTGAAAGCGATCAGAAATCTGATCATGTCAAAGCTGTACACGTCTCACATGCAGCGAAAAGGGATCAGGATTCTTGTATTCTTTTGGACGATTAGTCAAAACCAAACTGCTGTTCTAGATGGGTATATAAACAAACTGACTTCATGAATTTAACTGAGAGAGAGAGAGAGAGAGAGAGAGAGAGAGAGAGAGAGAGAGAGAGAGAGAGAGAGAGAGAGAGAGAGAGAGAGAGGTACCCACAACTTTTGGAGACGACCCATCTCTTAGAGTTAATCAGCGTCCCAGTGAAACAAACATTTACAAAGGACAGCTAGATGGCTGTACACACGTCTTTATTTTCTTCTTTTCTGTCCCCACAGTGGATGCTTCTCCTCTTCCTTCTTCTCCTCCTTTCCCTGAAAACCAAGATCACCATCGCTGGCATCTTCTTTCTCCATCCTAGGGGACCACTGCCTTGACCGCTCTGTGGTCAGGAGACATGAGGCCTCTTGCCCCTTGGAACCATGCCAGCATGGACTGAGGGATTGTTTTTCCTTCCTTTTTCTTACCTCTGACTTGAAACCCCAGGGCTGATTGGATTCAGCTGATGTGTATTGATTAAGAATCCCCTTCTCTTTCCCTGCTGTAAAGGTACTGATGATGGACAGCCAGAGAGAGAGAGAGAGAGAGAGAGAGAGAGAGAGAGGAGAGAGGAAGAGAGAGAGAGAGAGAGGGAAAGAGAGAGAGAGAGAGAGGGAGAGAGAGGAGAGGAGAGAGAGAGAGAGAGAGAGAGAGAGAGAGAGAGCAGAGACAGACAGACAGACAGACAGCATGCGTTTGCATGTTCGAGAATGGAGAGGGGGGGGGGGGGGGGGGGGGGAGCACATAATCTTTGCAAGTGGGTATGTAGAATCATTTACACTCTTGCCATGAACACTTCACTACACACACACACACACACACACACACACACACACACACACACACACACACACACACACACACACACACACGTTGCATTGTTTCATAGACATCAATTCCCACAGGCTGGCTTGGTCCAAAGCCAAGAGTCTCTAACGGAAGAAAAGCAAACCTACACCCATTCCCTCTCCTCTACAGCTTCTTCCACCTCTACTCTCCCGCTTCAACTTTGCCCAGCTTTCCTGACTTATTTCCCCTTGCCCGTCCAACCGTCATCAGTTAGGGCAGGGACAACGCTGGACGCAATTTTCAGACTGCACACTAGTTCTGTCTGTCGCCTTGCGGCTGCCTTAATTTCAACAGTCGCTGTGTATTTTTTTTTTGTCCATCTTCTGGAGGCATGGTGAAAATGGAACAGACAGAGGCTGAACGATTCTCTCTCTCCTCTCTCTCTCTCTCTCTCTCTCTCTCTCTCTCTCTCTCTCTCTCTCTCTCTCTCTCTCTCTCTCTCTCTCTCTCTCTCTCTCTCTCTCTCGTATTGTGTGTTTGTTTTTTTATCCCCATCTTTCTGATTACATAGAGTAAAAGAAGATTCGCATTGACTCTCAAGAGTTTTTGAGATTTTTGCATTTTGCATGCATTTTACGTAATTTTCGTTACATTCTGCGCATTATTTCTAAAACAATGATATTTTTGTGATGAATGTGTCTATTTCGTTTTTTTTTTTTTTTTAGGCGATACATTGCTTTAGATAAGAAAAATGTTGTTTTGAATGCCATAATTCCGGGAAGAAAACCGTCGATCACCGGTGATGGAAATTCAAGGGAAAGAACTGAAGAGAGTTAGCTAAGTGATACTTGGTGCACCCCCTGCCTGCTGCTCAAGACTGACAACGCTGAGGGAATGGGGACTGGGAGGCAGGCAGAAACGAGAGGAGGAAGGAGAGAGTCAACAAGCTTGGCACACAATTCCACATGTCTCCCTGGCTGGGGGGGGGGGGGGGGGGGGGGGTATGTAATCATCGTGTCTGCTGCTTCCTTTTGACTT
>JADBJO010018740.1:20000-25000 GCA_016801955.1 Conus betulinus
GTTTTCCGTCCTTTTTCTTACCTCTGACATGACACTCCTGGGCTGAGTGGATTTAGCTGGCATGTATTGATTTAGATGCCCCCTCCAATTTCTTTCTCTGTAAGGTCGCTGACGCCGACCAGCCCGCTGGAGAGGGAGCGACGGGAGAGACGATGGTGAGGGAGAAGGAGTGCGTGGTGAAGAGAGGGGTGTGAAGGAGGAAGAGGGAAGAGAAAGAAGAAAAGGGGGAGCAGGAGCCTTATTCTAAGTCACAGTGATGAAACAAACAAACAAGCAAAAGAAAAACCAGCTGGTGTTCACTGCTTTCAGAGAATAAAGCATGAAAATGAAACGTCAGGCATTGTCTATAAGCCGGATCAATTTCACGCTAGAATCGAAGAAGTGCAGTTTGGTGGCTGCGCTGATTTCCCCAGCGGCCCATATGTTCTTCAGCGAGAGAAACGCCGCCCATACCTTGTCTAACCTGACACTGACGTCTTCATCTATGACCCCCCCCCCCCCTCCCCCCGCCTGCCTCTTTACTGTCTGTCCTTCAGACCGATATACGAGGGCCCTCGACCTCATCGATTTCCTCTCCACCAACTATGATTGAAGTGTTAGCAATGGACTCAAAGTCAGTCTCAGCCTTAAATGCCACGAGACCCGAACCGTAAAGGATTCATAGGTATAACATGGTAACTGTATACGATTCACACATGCGGACAGATCATGTTTTGTGACTAAAACCAATGACAATAATGATATAGTCATCAGTCCTGCTGTCCCTCACGTGACCCCCGAGACCTGTCCGTGCTGATGTTATCACCCAGACAGCTGATCTTACCCTACATCTGATAGCAGTCGTGTGAGACAAGCGCCATGCTATTAACCAAATAATGATGATCTCCCGGTGGTGTCAGTGTCCACTATATTCTATTGCTTCTGCCTGTTCTGGTAGTCTTCATGATCCAGTCATTGACCAGGAGGAGCAAGAACAGCGACGGTGCACACCTTTATCGTACTATACGGTCTTGGTCTTGAAACGATACGGCTAAGCTGCGTGAGCGGCCTTGTGTAACAATGGCCACACTGGTCTGTCATTTCGTGGGAACGTGCTGGATAGTTCCGTAGTGCAACTCCAAATGCAGCGGTGAGTCGGGATCTAGTCAACAAGATGAGTGCACATTTCGTGACAACAGACTAGCTTCACAAGCCGATAACACCAGTTGTCCTGGGACGGCAGGAATTATCCTTCAGAAAAAAAAAACAGAGTTGAGTTGGTATCACTGAAGACCACAACTGTTTTCCTCAGGATGATAGCAGGTTTTTTTCTGGCTTTCTGTAATGCTCACAAGTGTATTTCCTCTTTTCACGAGGAAACCACCGGTTTCCCGTATTATTCTTAAGGATTATAACAGTTTTCTTAATTGTGGCAGGGAAAAACAGTCATTATTCTCAAAGGAAACAACGAGAATGGAACTAAAAAACTGTTGTACCTTGGGAATTACTAGTGATCCTTAGGAAAATAGTTGATTTCTCTCTTTCGCTGTATATCAATGATGTCAGGGCGTAGGCGCGTGTCATGGTAAACAACGATCGTAGCTGTTTTCCCTGTTAACTACGTTTTCCTCGCGACAATACACCTTTTTCTCAGGAAAACAAGGGTAACAGTTATCATCCCAAGAAAACTTGGGAAAACGATTGCGATTCCCTGGGAAAACAGGAAAACGTCGTCCTCATGAAACCAGGGAAAAGACTTAAGTTCCCTTGGAACATAGATGTAATCCTCTGGGGTAATAAGTGTTTTCGCTCTGTTTCCTTACATTCCATGAGGGTCATACCTGTTTACCCGGGGAAAACATCTATCAGTGTCTTAAAACACGACTTTGCGCCCATAACATTCCCAGTAACATGAACACTGTGGCTGTCGGCTACAATAAGAAGTGATGATGACCACCCACGAAAAGACACGAAACAGACAGCAGCGTTACATTGCAAATTGGAAGCGACAATCTGTGTTTGTAAACAACTAGCTCTAGTTCCTCACTCTTACCAATTTTCTTTCAAAGCTGCATTCCTTATCGAAGAACAAGTCAACACACAGTATGCCTGAAATACGTGTTGGCTGCTTTCAGCAGTTGTCCTCTGTCGTGCACTACAGTTTTTCTCCACTCACTCGGAGAGGCCCCGCATCTCTTCTCTTCTGATTTGTGCTTCAATCCTTTCTGAGCCTTTCCCGCAGAGGTGTACCCATCTCCATTTCTGTGAACATGCGCCCAGGAACTGTCTGTCTGTCTGTCTGTCTGTCTGTCTGTCTGTCTGCCTGTCTCTCTCTCTCTCTCTCTCTCTCTCTCTCTCTCTCTCTCTCTCTCGCCTATTTTTCTTTTCCATTTTTTACACACACTCTCTCTGTGTCTCTGTCTGTCTCTTTGTCTCTGTCTGTCTGTCTGTCTGTCTGTCTGTCTGTCTCTCTCTCTCTCTCTCTCTCTCTCCCACCCTCTCTCTCTCTCGCCCATTTTTTTCATTTCCATTTTTTACACACACTCTCTCTCTGTCTCTCTCTGTCTCTCTGTCTCTGTCTCTCTCTGTCTGTCTGTCTGTCTGTCTGTCTCTCTCTCTCTCTCTCTCTCACCATTTCAATCTTTCTGCCCTGCAGGCTTTCCTCCATCTCCCTTCTCTCAGCCCCCCCCCCTCCACTCTCTCTAATTCTCAAACAACAAACAGGCACGTATCGATCACACGGGCAATCTCTTGCCTTTCTTTGCTTATAGGATCATCTGGACTTGATCTGTGCTCTGGCAGGGGAGGGAGAGGCCGGGGAAGGGAGGATGAGGGGAGAGAGTGTGAGGGAGAGACGGGGGTTGGTGGGAAGGTATGGTTGTAGATCAGGATCGATCGGTTACAGCAACTCTGTGGCACAATCCCAGAATCGGCATCCTTATATTTCACTTGATGCGGAAGTCGTGTGTCTAGACTGACTCCAATTCACGCGAAATGCAACTGGAAAGACAAACACATGCAGCTTACAACGGAAAACAGGCGCTTGAAAAACATGATGTGGTCAAGTAAATCTGAAAAAAAAAATGCATATGCATGTTTTAAGTAGGTATATTTAAACGATATGTCACAATGGCTATCTATCTATCTATCTATCTATCTATCTATCTATCTATCTATCTATCTATCTATCTATCTATCTATCCATCCATCTATTTGTCTATCCATCCATCCATCTATCTGTCTATCTATATATCCATCTATCTATCTATCGATCTATATTTGTATGTATGTATGTATGTATGTAGACACACACACACACACACACACACACACACACACACACACACACACACACACACACACACACACACACACACACACACACATCTATACCTCTATTTGAAGCCAAGTGAGCACAGACGCAATCAGCCGTGCCTTCCTCATGAGTCCAGTCTCGTGGACAAAAGGCCACTCTGAGCAGGCGATGGGAATGATTCTGTCTTAAAGGTGGATCACAATGGTTCCCGTATGTTGCTAGTGAACGGTTCAATATTTCAATATATGTACACATAAGGACAGACGACGACGACGACAACAAACAACAAACAGCGGCAACAATGGTGGTTACTCTTACTATACATCTATCATGGGTAAGCCGACATTCGTGATCACTTCAGTGAAATCTAACAATTTGGTTTGTTCTAGTTTACTTACTTTGTTATTTATTTACACACACACACACACCCACACACACACACACACACACACACACACACACACACACAACACACACACATACAGAGAGAGAGAGAGAGAGAGAGAGGAGAGAGAGAGAGAGAGAGAGAGACAGACAGACAGACAGGACAGACAGACAGACAGAGAGATTTACGGAGACATTACTATAAATGATACAGGTCGTAATGCAGGGAATTGCTTGCCTGGACTAGTTTTCCCCACACTATGTGTTTATGTCATACAATTCTGTGTTTCTGTGCATGTTCGTGTGTCCTGGATGTCTACAGGTACGTGGTTGTATACTCTCTCTGTCTCTCTCTCTCTCTCTGTCTCTCTCTCTCTCTCTCTCTCTCTCTCTCTCTCTCTCTCCCCTCCCCTCTCTCTTTGTGTGCACGCGCGCGTGTGCGCGTTGTTAAGCTTTATCTATCATTAGTATTATTAATCTTTTGTGTATTCATATCTATTATTGTCATTCTACTACTACTACTACTACTACTACTACTACTACTACTACTACTACTACTACTACCAACCAAGTGTAGCCCCTTTGCTACTACTACTACTACTACTACTACTACTACTACTACTACTACTACTACTATTACATTATTATTAACATTATTGATGTTGTTTTATCATTATCATAGTCAACGTCGTTTGCACGGTTTGTACTGTTTTGTTTTGGTTTGCTTTGATTTTTTTTGTGTGTTTCCCTTCCTTTCCCTGAATATGGGGCCGAGAAATAGATTCTAATGGGCGATGCTCCACAGTGAGACCATCACTGTTCATAATAACCTCATTCTATAGCCGGCGACATGATCTGACAGAACATACTGGAAGATTACTGTCATGCCACATAGTCATTAGATGAATGTAATCAGTGTGACTGTTCTTTTCTTTTTCATTTTTGGCCTGTTCATTTGTTTGTTGGCTTGATTTCCATTTACATTAGAGAGGGAGGGTGTTGGGACCTTTCAATTATTCGAAATTCGATATTTAAATCGCATTTGATTGGAGCCCACGACTTTCATTTGCCAATGTAGTATTCATCGTTGCTTCAAAATGTTTCGTGCATCATGCCATGTCTACATAATCTGATTTGTGTATTTCCTATTTTTTTCTCACCTAGTTCGGTTTTTTGTTTCTCAACTTCCTCTCCTTTCTTTACTTTTTCTTCAACGATTTATTCTTTGATCTTGTTTCTTTCTATGCACGAACGCAACCCCTACCCCCACCCCAATAAGGCAAAAAAACAGACAAACTACAACAAAAACAGAAAGACCATC